>AP028435.1:7976743-8150967 GCA_036509395.1 Antheraea yamamai | reverse complement strand
TTTTTGCAATGTTTTTTTTTGTTATATACTTAAGGCGATCACATACACACGGAATTCCGTTCCAGGATTTCGATTCGAAATAGCGATTGGGGATTCCGTACATATTTCACACACTTATAGTCCGCGTCAAACTTTTTAACCGCTATAAAGTAGATGCACAGAACACAAATTTAGGTATCATAGGGACGTAGTGAGGTAAAAGGGGAGCAAGCTCGCTCCCGCGCGCGTACCTCGCCTCCTATTTCACCCACACGTTGACACATGTGTCGCCATTATTAATCGCTGTACAGTCGCATTCAAAAGCCAATTTAGTTTTGTTGTTGTTAATTACACGTTATTCCTATTTTCGTTGTTTTCTTTTTCTTGTATATTTGTCATTATTAGAAGACCCATCAACTTCGAAAAATGATGTTTCTATAGAAGGCGTTGTTTGTTTTATTTTAATTTAAAATGATTTCTTTATTATGAATACATTTTATTCACAATAACGGTATTGTAACACGCATAATATTTGCACAATAGATATATCCCACAGATAGAAATAATACAGAATTCCGGATCGGACAAAACTACGAACGGAAAACTATTGTTTGTTGGTGATAGGTCCATAGATTTGTATGGATTTACTGCGTCCAAAATCCCGATTCGATATCTCGAATCTAAATCCCGTAACGGAATTCCGTATGTATGTGGCTGCCTTTAAATATATCCATACTAAAAATATATTTCCATATAGCTCAATAGTGTTATTATATATATATATATATATAAATTGAATATTATATATATATATAGATATATGAAGAGGATACGCAGAAGATTTTTTTAGTCAATTTACTTTACTATTTTCCTCCCTATTTATTTCATATAAAACTTATTGCAAGAAAATATACTAAGACCTAGCTAAAGATATAACCCTTACAACGCCACAACGTCACAAACTCACAAACCCACAAACTCACAACGTCACAAACTTTACCTCTTTATAATATTAGTATAGATTAATAAATTAGAAAGGAGCAAATTGCTGTTCTTTATTGTCAACGGTGACTTGCAGTTAGTCCTAAAATTGATCCAAGTTGAAATATGATATTTTAGGATACAAATTTAATTAAGTCACTCATTACTACATAGTATATATGTACATATACTATATATCTCTTTAACTACTAGTAGATACAACTAACTATATAATGTGGTCCTGTGACCAAATCTCTTCACGTTTATACTAACAAAAAAAAAACAGCACCGTTTGCCAAAAGCCTTAAAAGATTATAATTATCTGTATACTTATTTAGAACACAAGTGGGCATTTATATTTTTCAAAATTGACATTTCATGTCACTATTATAATATGTCAAAACGGCTATCATAGCATACCGCTATTATAGGTACTGAAAATAATACGACGGACTATGTATATATCAATGTATGTATCATAGGGAATTCGCTGTTCGTCACGGCTACGATCGATGACGAAATAACCTTATGGACGTTGTTTGATATTAATTTGAGTAATTTGTTTTGCCTGTTAGGGTTACTTTCCCATATAGTGGATCAACCTGCTATGAATTCACCGTGAGTATATTTGACAGGCGCCTATACGTTCTATGTTCTATAGCACGCGACATTGCTAACACGTTATGTGCAGGCGGTGTAACGCGTTCTAGTTACGTATGTTTACTGTTCTAAATGCTTTACATTCTCTCATCGCCATCCAGAACAATGACAATAAATGGTAATTCTCGTAAAATAATTTCCTAAAATTCGTTGTGTAAGTATTTTAATGCAAATAATTTTCACAATAACACTAAGCTTCGCCTGACACGTTAGTTTAACATGAAAACATAGTTAAAATGACCTATAAATAGGCATTGTCGGCTTACGAAATGAGAATGACACGGCCATTGGACGCGTTTTGCATGGGAAGTTACACCGTTGAAACATTCCAGTGGGCAGATCTTTCGTATGTGGTATGGTTATAACACGTTCATAGTTCGGCCGCTGTACTAGACCGAGACATTAAAATATAGAGATTTCGTTCACCGAAATTTAAGCTCATTAAAGGATTCAAGTTATAGTAATAACCGCTGCAAATAAAATAATATTTTAATATTAAAAATAATATTTTATTTGTTATCAATAACAATTAAAAACATATAATATCCGTTTTAACAAGAAAATATGTTATAGTCTTTGTATTATTTTATTATTTAAAATAAACAAATAACAATTATGTGATAAATTACAATTAAACTATCTAAATGTTACGTTCGTACTTTCATTCTTAAATATTCCATTTAAATATGAGTTACTGTATGAATCACCGTTATCTTGTAATTTAGTGATTCTTTCAACCACTTTACTTACATCCAATCCAACCAAATATAAACCAAATATCATAACACCCGTCAACAGAAATCTGAAAAAGACATTATATAGTAACTGTTATCCGATTTGTCTACACGAAACAAAGAATATTAATTAATAAACGACTGTATTTATGAGCTACCTTATAAAAAGAATATAAAGATTTGATAATTCAAAAACGCTCAGCCAATTGCTTGAGGTCCACGAAAATATGTATTGAGGTGAATATAAAATGTTATTATTATATTATTCCAACAAAATAATAAGAATGAATATGAATATATTATTTAAATTCCTTTTAAAGAAAATCACTAATGCAGTTACAAAATAATATTTGAAGTCATTTTTATTTATTTTCGACTTATTTATTCATTTTATTTATAACTGGTAAATCATTTTGATATCGATAAAGACTTTGTGTGCAAAATTACCAATATGTAATCATTCATTATACTCTATAAACTCGCGAGGCAAAGAGTTTTCTGTAAAGTTCAGTGCAAATAATTTAATGGGTGCTTCATTGGTTGTCGACGTTACTGAATATACTTCATTTAAGAATTTTGTTGTCCAAAATACTGAGAATGCAAACGCTCCGAATAGAAGAACTCTGGAAATGTAAATTTATGTTATATCTTTAGCTAGGTCTTAGTATATTTTCTTGCAATAAGTTTTATATGAAATAAATAAGGAGGAAAATAGTAAAGTAAATTGACTAAAAAAACTGCTGGTATCCTATTCATACGTCTAAATTATTAGATATTTAATTTTAAATATTTATATAATAATAATAATTTAATATTTATTTAAGTATTTCATGTAAAATATTTTTTCTAACCTAAAAGTATAAATACAATAAATAAATTGTAAACTTCATGGTTAAGTAAAAAAAAAGTTCTTAGGAGATGAAAGAATAATTTAATAATATATTTTATACAAAAATTGTAATTTTACATTATATAATTTATTATTATTCAAAACTTGTAATAAATTCAGTATTTTTTTAAAACTTATGCTGCCAAAAGTTTGCTAACCTGTGCATCATAAGGTCTACTTTCGTTTGTATGGAGCTTAAATCCTTATGGTTTCCGTCACTGGAGTGGTTAAAGCAGACTTGGACATTTGATTTTTTTAAAATAAATAAGGTATAAATTATTCTTTGCGTTAGGCAACCATCGCTTTGGCTAAGAAAACTGAAAAATGTAAATGATGTATATAAAAATATCTTCAGTTATATTTTATAAATTAGAAAAATATATACTTACAATCCAGCCGCCATGTTTTTAGTATTTTCGAAGGTTATATGTAATAAAATATTTATTATGTATATTGTTATTTTATTTGTTCTCTATACTCACTCTTATTGCATGGAAGAACGAATGATAAATTACATGGACAAAACTAATATTTTACATATGGTATCGAACAAAATAAACAGGCATTGTTTTAATATTTGTTTTCTTTTCAAACGATAATTGGAATGGATTTGAATGGCTGACGTAGACGTAAACATAATGTTGTTTTTGTTATGTATCATCGCGGCTAAAGTCCTTTCGAGCGACAATAAGGGTCCTTAATAAATATGTTATATGAATCTATAGATTATTAATGAAAAACCAATTATTTTATTTCAATTTGAATAAAAACATATTACAACTCCATAACCTGAAATTTATTATAAACAGGAAAAAACAGTTGAAATTAACTAAAAAATATGTACACAGTCACAAATTATGAGTTGTATAATTATGTGGCTGAACAACTAAAATGCAGCCTCTAAATCTTATACCTCGAAGAGTCACCGAGTTGCCAGCACTTAGAACGGGTGCTGAATATCTATTTTGCGGTCATTACATGATAGGTTTTGATAACTCACATTACTTCGATAAGATGTCGCTTTAATATTTATAAATTATTTCTCAGGGCCGAAATTGATTAAGGGGGTTTGCGGTTTAAGAACATTAACTCAACTACAATAAAATATTAAGTTTAAGTCAGGTATTACCAAGTCTTTATTTAAATGAGCTACATGTTTAAAATAATGTTTAATCCCATAATATTTTTATTGCATAAAATATAGTTGACCAAGTAGTGTATGATTAACAATCATGCATAAAATAACCGACATTGTACAGAATATATTAAGTGAGTTCTTACAATTACTTCAGATTATTCTTCTTTACTTCTTATTCAAATTCTTATTCTTAGCATACTTATTGTTTAAACGTGTTTGTACAAATTTAATTATTACTTATATATATTGGGAAATATTAATTTATAAGACTATGTACAGTCCTTGTCGAATTTTGTGACCGCTCTGTTTTTTTTTCTCGAACTGACTACGCTATTGACCTAGCAAGGTCTTAACAGCTTCACCGGACTACTAAGGCGAGCACTTAAGGCACTCAGCCGATTTTATTTGACAACTAACTCAAGGGTGCACGGCACACCTCGGTTTGGGCCGTTGCCTGATACATGCAATTCTCGACCTATCTGAGCTAACCTAAGCTAAGCTAACTATTCATACATATATGAGTTGTTGAAACATATATGTGTACCAAGCATACATATCTCAATAACTCTTATATATATTTCGTATCGGATTGTGACCGCTCTGAATATAGTTGCATAGGACACTATTTAAATATAAATACTTTTTATATTGTATTTTTAACATTGAGACAACTTAACGATAAATAAAAACCAATTTTAGATTCCTATAATAACATTTTAACTTTCTTTTAATATTAACCTTGTTTTATTATTAAATTCTTGAGTCTAAAACGCTTAAGACCCACTTAGGGCGAGGATTGTAATAAAATTTATTAAGTGCATATGTATAGGAAATAGGAAACTGCAATTGGCGATTTATTTTAAACTCACGCGATAATCAAATTCAAAAGTTGAATATAATATGCCATTGTCAAGTATAATGATACTTATTCGTAAAATATCGCTGAACCTAAGAGATTTACTAAAATACTTCCAAGAAATTTATTAACAAACATTTTTTTTATGTCATAGCAGGCAAACGAACATATGCGTCACCTGATGTGAAGTGATCACCACCGTCCATAGACACTAACAACACCAGGGGAGTCGAAACTGCATTGCCAGCCTGTGTTTGGGGGAAAGGGAGGGAGGGGGGAGAGGAGAGGGGAGGTGGGCCTCCGGCGCCCTCACTGACCTAACGAAACGCAACAATGCAAGCACTGTTACTTCACGTCGGTTTTCTATGAGAGGGTGGTACTACCCCGGGCGAGCCGATCCGTTCGTGCTGAAACCAATAATAGCTTCAGCTTGGCTCTACCACCTACAAAAACAAAACCTACCTATATCAAAAACGTTAGATCACCAAATTATTATATATCAATACAAAGAATGCTTTACAATTCTTAAACCTTATTTATCCGTCAAGGTTCATATTTGGATAACAAAGATACGTCTATCGATCAAATACTTTTTTTACTTTATTTACAGCCAATCTTCTACATTATTACTGCCATTGTCAAGTAGGTAATAATAATATTACAAGTATCTTGTGATCATTTCAGTGTCCTAACAAGACGGTGGATCCCTTGTCAGAACTTTCCTTGGAGGTTTTGTGGCATCTCAGA
Organism: Antheraea yamamai; assembly: GCA_036509395.1. Classification (NCBI taxonomy): domain Eukaryota; kingdom Metazoa; phylum Arthropoda; class Insecta; order Lepidoptera; family Saturniidae; genus Antheraea; species Antheraea yamamai. The sequence continues at coordinate 8,144,983 of AP028435.1, read as the reverse complement.
ATTCATGCTCCGTGGTACTATTTCCCATCCTTTTCAGTTGTGCAAAATAACTGACCTATATTATGTAAAACACCACCAGTATTACAAAATATGGAGTCAAATCACACAAGATTATGAATAAAATATAAAAAAAAATTATATGTATAAAACTAAAATCCTGTCAAAATTAAAAGACAAATATTATTCAAAAAGTTCTGTATACGAAGAGACCTGTCAAACTGACATCTCGTTTCGTATTTTCTACGCCACTACATAAAAAAAAATGTACGATCGGAAAAATAGGAACTTTCATAAATTTACGTGACGTCACGTGATCAACCATAAATTTATAAAATATATTTTTGCTAAAACTTTTTGTTGCTGGCAGTACAATATTTACAAGTAATGAGGCCCAGTCGACGCGGACGCGATTACCTTCTCGATTGAAAAGAATAAGATTTACGACTACGGCCACAAAATAGCACAGGGTTGATTGATATTTTCATATAGCTAATGATAGAAATAATGTAGATGCTCCGTTAACACTGTCTTTATACAATATGTTTTAATAAAAACCATCTACAGTCCCATTTGTACTTCCATTTGCAAAAACTCCTCCATACTCTATATAGTTTTGACCGGTATCATCGTCTAATAGCTTCACCATTTTTTGTACTACTCTTCTTACATCCAATCCAACTAAATATAGGCCAAAGTAAATGACTCCTGTCAATAAAAATCTGCAACGATCAAAATTAATAATTACTACTTCAATCAGTTTGATAGTTATGACATGACGTATTCACCGTTCCATTTTAAAATATTGACAAATATATTTTTTTTTAACTTTATTTTTGGCAACCAATCTTTTAGATTATTACTGCCATTGTCGAGTAGTTAACAGTAGTACAAGTTCTTCTTCAATTCCATTTTTAGCAATCAGTCTTCTAGTAGACTATTACTGCCATTGTCAAGTGAGTATCGATATTATAAGTTTCTTCATATAATTTCAATGAACTAACAAGATGGTGGCCATCTTGTTAGAACTTTCCATGGAGTTTTTGTGGCATCTCAGAATTCATGGTCCGTGGTATTATTTTCCATTCACTTCACTTATGTACAAAAAACAAACTATATTACATAAAACACCACCAATTTTACACAATATAGAGTCAAGGAACACAAGATTATGAATAAAATCCCCTTAATGACAGACCAAGATCTCGCCAAAAACTCGACAAAATATATTGACTATTATTATACTTGACACATGACATTAAGTAATTATATCTTTGAAAAGGTCGTTTAACTTTAAACTTCGGAAAGTTGCAATATATATTTTTATTGAAGTCTGAATAAATTTATTTAAAAAAAAAATAGAAATCGACATGAGCCTTTATAATATAAAAAAGGAGTTTTTGGCGGGATTTTGGTATGTCATGTAGTGGATTTTATTTTTTATTAATGATCTTGTGTTACTTGACTCTATATTGTGTAAAATTGGTGGTGTTTTATGTAATATAGTTTGTTTATTGTGCGTAAGTGAAGTAAATGGAAAATAATACCACGGACCATAAATTCTGAGATGCCACAAAAACTCCATGGAAAGTTCTAACAAGATGGCCACCATCTTGTTAGTTCATTGAAATTATATCAAGAAACTTGTAATATCGATACTCACTTGACAAAGGCAGTAATAGTCTACTAGCAGACTGGTTGCCAAAAATGGAATGGAAGAAGAACTTGTACTACTATTAACTACTCGACAATGGCAGTAATAATCTAAAAGATTGTTTGCCAAAAATAAAGTTAAAAAAAATATATAAAAAAGCAAGTGACAAATAATTTTTGATTGAATTTGCGATAAATAAAAATACTTTATCAATTGACTTATTATACCCATTTAATTTTATTTATTTCTAAAAGAATAAACGTAATATAGTGTATATATCATACGATGATGATATAAGTTTAGTATACTTACAATCCAGCGGCCATATTAGTAAGGGATTATTTCAACAATATTTAATAAACTTAACCGTTATTATACGCAGTTAAAATACGACTGAATGCTCTACGTTATTACACAAAAGCTGTAGAAATAAACATGCATTGTTTAATTCATTATTTTATATAAAATACACTAGGTAGAATAATACCTTTTGTTTTGACGAAACTGTCTCAAACTATAATCACCTTTTCATGGAATGAGAATAGTACGACGTGAACTACAATTTAATAAAGTAAGAACTTATTTCTTGTAATAAGAATAGTTAAAGTAGCTTATCCTTCGGTTAACTATTTGTGTTGTAAATAGAGCCGAGACTATATACTCCTGATCACTCTCTAATCTCTAGCTACCGAATTCTAAAAGAAAAGCACTATGTGGTCCTTAGCATACTCCCAACATATTAGTTTTGTCAACGCAAATATTACAAACTAGCTTTTACCTGTGGCTTCGCTCGCGCTAATATAGATTTGAACTATCTCTCAGGAACAGTGTTTTTTTACGTAAGGTACGAGATCCTTTTCTATACCACTGACAATGTGCATGCAAAATTTCATGACGATCGGTTGAGTAGTTACGACGTGAAAACATAACAAACACGAACTCAATTTCGGATTTATAATATGTAGGATTAGGACATTTTGGAAATGGTTCAAATAAGTGTTAAAAGTTTACCGACACTTTTTAAGTAATGTTACTTTTTTCTAATATATAGATAACAATGATGTGTTAAGTATTCTGTACATATAAATAAAAGTATCAAATGTTTGACCGGCTTACTTTCCGAAACGGCTAAATGGATGCTATCAATACTTTATTGCCAGATAAATTTTGCAGTATTGCGAAGGCTACATATCATAAAGACTTTCCATGGAGGTTCAGCTGTAATAATAAATTTAAAAACTAAAATAGGTAAAAGATAATAACGGTAAAAAATACAATTAAAGAAAGGCAGGACGAGATAAAACACACAGTACCCATGTTCGATAAAACTAACGAACGAATGCGGGAGTTTGTAAATCTCGCAATATACTTGATAGGTGCCTGCGATATGACACACTAATATGTCGCGACAAGATTGAAAACCGCTGAGCTACCGTATGACTTAAATTTATTGACTCATGTATAGGTTCCAGTACAACTCGCTTATTTTTCTCAATAGACGTAGCTTAACACAGCAACAGTTACTAAACTAGCAAAGTTTCAAGTGTACGTTGCTAGATGGCACTATATTAAACCCTGAGGGTCGAAGCACTGCTATATCGGATATGAGTGAGAAAAATATAAAGCTAAGAGGCTCGAAGGCAACCCTTTACTAGTGAAAACTTTTTCAAAAATATTCCATTGATACCAGAATAATGTTATTATTCGGATTATAATAGATGAGTACTTCTAAATACAGTGGTTATTGGAATTTCATTTATATCAATAATTTCAAGCAAATTATTTAATTTTATCTATACTTAAACTTAACATTCTTAAAATATTATAAGTTAATTTACAAAAATGATGTAAGTCTGTTTTTTTCTTAAATTAAAATACTTTAATATAACATTTATCCAGTTTTCGAGCGACATCAATTTTAATATTTCCTCTGCTCTTTAAAATCAGAAATTGCTGTTGGAATTTCTTTCTTAAATTACGGAACATCAGTTTTGCTTCACACACTAATATGTCGCCCTATTCTGGTTAAATTTGTTATAGGTATATCGTTGGTCTCATGATCCATTTGTAAAAGATACTTTCCACCAAGAAATATAGAAACCATTATAGCGCCGGTTAAAAGAGCTCTGTAACCAAAAAATACTAGTTATTCGGGTAGTAAATTGTGTATGTCAAAGTTCTTCCGACAATTAAATCTTCCACAATAGATATGATTTGTTGACGTTGGTTAATATAAATATAATATATTGTTTTTTTGTAGACATTTTGTTTTATTTAAATAATATTATATTGCATAATCAAACGTAACTAACAAACGTTTGTTATTACAAATTATGAAGATAAAAATTACTTCTATACTTAAACCTTCAAAATAAAATACTTACAAGCCAACAACAGCCATTACTTCTAATATATTTTAATGATTTTTTATTTGTAATTTCGAAGTATTCTATTAATACGTCTGCTCGATATATTATACACGTTTCATTTTAACGTTGTATAATAACAGTGTTCCTTGGTATTTGCTTGTTTTTATTTACAAATACAAAGTAAGTAATAACTGTTTATGCATAACAAATACGCAACGTTGTGATCTGTAAAAATAAAATAATAGAGGTCGGCCGTTGTGATCGCTTTTTTTTTCGAACTGACTACGCTATTGACCTAGCAAGGTCTTAACAGCTTCACCGGACTACTATACTACGCTGTAAAACTACCGGATAGATTTAAATCACTTTTTTAAGCTTTATTTTGCAGATACTTGGCCCTAATCTAAAAAATCTATCAGGACCAATAAATTATACATCAATTATAGTAATATGTGTTAGAGAGTGGATAGTGTGAGACTCTTACCTAATAAAACCCCTTGGTGTACAAGTGTACATCCGCCGCTGTATCGGGGCGGTACGGGATCTCCGCAGCACTCATCGTGCCCCGACTTTGTTAGGAGATGATCGTGTACAATATAGGCCCCCGTATAGGCCCCGACCCATCTTCCTTAGGCACGGCTACGATGATAGAAGGAGGCGAGCATAGACGGATAGTGAGTTCAAATACCATGTCAAACGGGTTTTAATATCTAAAGACTATTATAGAATGGATTAATACGTGAACGATTGTGACGTCTGGAAATTACACCCCTCTCTGTGTATCCACTTATAACGAATGTAACTACTTATGTTTTGTAAAAATATATAACATGAAGAGATAAACCAGATCGAGTTTCTTGCCGGTTCTTCTCGATGACTGGGTTGTTTTCCGAACCGGTGGTAGCTTTCACGTTCACAAGTGTCTTCTCAAGGTCTAAGTTGAATAATGTATATTTTGATTTGATTTCTTTGATAGCGCCTGCCCCAAGCGTGGTCGCACGTTTACCGCATAAATAGGATACGCCAGCCATTTACTTGTACACCAAAGGGTAAAGCAGTAGCCTGTTTTGATTTAGTCTCTTAGCGGTCACTATAACCGATGGATACGATAACGGCTAGGAACAAATGATGATGATCATCACGATAGCTTCGTTTAATATAAAGATTTAACAAACTACGATATCTACAAGCACTATGCGTTCAGCGATGTGTGTTTGTTTGCCATCGAGAAGTGTGGTAAGCGGTATAGTGCTTATGTTTTTTCCTCTGTACATAAAATATATTGATAAAATAATGAATAACGCAGATGAAGTCGTGGGTAAAAGCTAGTCTTCGTATAAATTTAACGAGATTTCTACTGGCAGAAAAAGAAGGTTTTTGAAGGTGGTAGAGCCACGCTGAAGCTATTACTGGTTTCAGCATGAATGGGTCGGCTCGCCCGGGTTAGTACCACCCTCTCACAGAACACCGACGTGAAGTAACAGTGCTTGCATTGTTGCGTTTCGTTCGGTCAGTGAGTCAGTGAGAGCGCCGGAGGCCCACCTCTCCTTCCCTCTCTCCTCCCCTCCTCTCCGCACTCCACCACCCCATCCAAGCGGGCAACGCACTTACGACTCCTCTGGTGTTGCTAGTGTCTATGGACGGCAGTGATCACTTAACATCAGGTGACCCGCCTGTTCGTTTGCCTCCTATGATATAAAAAAAAGACTATGTAGATATGTTAAATGCATTATGCATTTCCATAGGAGTTGACAAAATTTAACAGAGATCACTTAAAATTAGTAAAAAGGTCAAGAACTAATGAGGAAATTTTACATAAAAAAAATTAAAGAAGGTCCAAAATTAAAGTATATAGTTTCCATGTTTTCATTTTTGTGCAACAGCTTAGTGTTAACGAAAATAATCATTCTTCTCTAAAGACATAACAAGATTTGCTGTTATTTTTATGGAAGCAACACGATCATTACTTCAGCAAGGCTTGTTTGTGCTACATATAGGTATAACTTTGATTCGACTTTTTAAGCCGACACTTAGTTACTGTTGATATTGCTTTGCTCTTACGAAATAAGGATGCCGGTTTTGTTTCAAGTCAGACGATAGAAAAGACTGTGGAGACAATCTGGAGAACGGTACGCTCAAAGCTACATTAGTTGAGAGCCATATGGGTAAGTAATGTAAGGCGTAGTAGTTGCACAGGGTTAGTTGTATAGTGTAGCAGACATTTTAAAATGGATTTCGATTCTTTTTAACCAACTTCGAAAAAGGAGGAGGTTACTACGTTCGGTTGTACGTTTTTTTTTATGTATGTTAATCGATATCTCAGTCAATTATGAACCGATTTTAATGATTACTTTTTTATTTGAATTAGTTATATTCAGAGGTGGTCTCATATAAATTTGAAGAAAATATTCAACCCCTAAGAGGATGAAATATCGGTTACTTGATTTTCACCCACTTCGTATCTACGTATTTTCGTGAAATTGGAACCGATTTATTATACCCATTAGAAACCAGATATATTTATGGACACTAAAAATGGAGAAATAAAAATTTTTACAAAAAAAAATAAACCGCCTTTGATGTGAAATACAAATAAGGCACTAAAAAGAACTGAATTAAATTAACCAAATTAAATAAAAAAGATTGATATTCGCGCTACCTAATAATATATTTGAAGTCGATGCCAATCTACAGTTCAAATTTGTTGCAGGTAATAAAATACTATACAGATATACATCATGGGACACGAGAGTGGACCAAAACTTTGTATGTAGATGATATGAATTTAGGTTGGCATTGACTTTAAATATATTATTATGTAGCGCGAATATCAATACTTTTTATTTAATTTGGTTAATTTAATAATTCAGTCATTTTTCGCTTTTTAGTGCCATATTTGTGTTTCACATCGAAAGTGGTTTATTTTTTTTTTTTTAATCATATACTACAGAGTTAATTTTCGTTTAATGCAAAATAACGCAAGACGTCACAATGTAGTACAACGTTAACTTTGGGGTACCCTGGAGAGGTTATGAAGGTGTATCAAAGAATTTAAATATAGTTATGTATTTTTTTAGTACTTAGGTACTCCAACCGCATATTCGTTCCCTAATATTTTTTTAAATCCAACTAGAGTTTTCGTTATAATGTAAATAATAATATTGAATTGCATTAGGAAAGTTTATTCTTATATTTGAAAATTAAATAATATTATGGGTTGTTAATAAAATGTAGAATTTGTAGTCATCGGCAAAGTCTCGGTTACAGGCATTACAGTTGTAGTCGTTACCATTTCTTCTGGTTCTTCATCAGGTAACAGCATATATTTGGTTGCCCAATATGTCCCGAATGCTAAGATTCCAATCACCAATAAACTGAAAAAGAATAAAAAACTTTACCAGTGGTTAACGTATGAAAATTATAATCATTTTAATATTAATGTATAGCGGGTATATGAAAACTTTCATATCACAGTTATTTTATATATAACTAGCGGTCCCGGCAGACGTTGTCCCGCCCCGATTATAAAAAAACCATGACTAATTATATACTAAAACGTTCCTCATTAATCACTTTATCCACTGGTGAAAACCGCATGAAAATCCATTTGGTAGTTTTTGAGTTTAACGCGAACAGACAGACAGCCAGACGTGGATGGGTACTTTGTTTTATACTATGTAATGATAATTGAGAGACTCGTCCCGTAGTGACCTCGAAGTTAGGACAGGGCTGAGGCTCACCATCCCCAATCTTCCCATCCTATTAAGCGATAAAGAAACCCGCGAGGCCGCCTCATTCTTAGCTGAGGTGGCAAAAATCGCAAAAGCACAGAATAAATAAAAATAATGAGGGAAAGAACACACACTGAATAAAAAAACATCAACATTAAAATAAACAAAAAAGGAAAACTAAAACTGGCAGAAAATAAAAGTAAATAATAAATGCTTACAATACATACGTATATAGATAAAATGATAAGGAAAGATTGTTGTAATAAGCTAGCTTTAAGTGTTGTTAACAAAATCTCGGATTATGTCTAAAGGTGAGGCTGTTTAATAAAATAATAATAATAATTGAGAAACTGTTACACTTGTCTCCTAGCACTGTATAAATATGAAAAAGAATTGCAGAAGACATTACCAACTAAGTCCCGATCGTTTTCGATAACGTTATCAAAACGCGCGTTAAGCGCTTTGTCATGTTATAGGCTAAATGTTACAAATCATGCTTCTACGACATGTAGCAGGAGTATAATTCATTTTATGTTGTAAATAACTTTTCGTATCACATGAAAAATAGCATTGATGGATGAAATGTTTTATGGCTAGTGTAGTTTAACTTTTAAGTGCGTTCAAATACGTTCTCTTTTCTTTTATCATATAATAATTAAACAAAACTTCATAAAAAGTAAATATTTAAAAGATATAAAAACTAAATATCGAACTCAATGTCTATGTATGATTTGGGTAGTTTCAATTCTCACATTAGATATTAGCTATACTTAGTTATTTATTTATTTATTTTAGGATCGTCAACATGATAATACACTAGTAAATATATGAAATGTAGGACTATCGTGATACATTATAGATGTAGTCATATTTAGAGACAACCACGACATGCCAATGGGATACATAAATTATGAGTGGTCTATCTATTTATTGTAAGAGTCATAAGAGGTCATTCATACTATTTGTACATAGTACATGTTACAAGGTATGTGCAATATTGTTCATAAAACAGCATTAATAATTTATTTACGTGTACCAAGTTACATAACAAGTTAATAACAGCAACCAACAATTACGTTCTTATAATATTACGATTTTTTTTAATTTATATAGGGGCTTTTATCAGGGATATAGTAACCTTAACTTAATTTACAGGCTGAATAATTTTAATAGAACAAATTATTATAGCTAATATAAACTAATATAGCGTCATTAATGACGACTCAATAACTTAAATAATTTAGTGCTTCAATACTATTGGGTTTGTATAGTAACCCATGAAACATTCCAATATCTTGTAAATTTAAATTGAGAGTCGACATCAGTAACTGTCTATCCAATTGGAACCGAATACATTCTGTTAATATATTATGTACATCTTCTACTACCCCACACACTTCACAGTTTGGTGTAGGAGACTTTTTATTAAATATTTTTGTTTGTTGAATGGTATGTGTCCGAATCATACCCTAAAAGCGTTGACAATATTCTCTCTGGAACAATTATTTGCAAACCAAGGGCAACTACAAAATACATATTTCCTTTGGACAAATTATTTTGGTTCACCGTTCTTCGTAGGTATACAATGACGTCATAGTCTATGCTAACAATCTCGTTAGAATGGAGTCTGAGACATTTCACAAAATGTATTAAAAAAAGACCAAATACTGATATAGGTTATCTTATGTCTATGTATAAAAACGAATGATAAATGTAACAAATATTTTTTTATAGCTCTAAAAAACTTAACTACACGAACATCACCATCATGACTTGACATGACAACAAAACCATGACTTGAGATAAAATATCTACTACAACTTGTATACATTGTTGACACTCGATGAACTTTTATCACTTTTTTTGTGTAGTGCTGCTAAGATTTATAATAAAAATATTAACTATAGTACTTTTTCCTATATTATATTTTAACAACTGGAATATATATGTTTTTTAATTAATTCTTATACATACGAGATTGTATTTTCGATTTATAGGCTTTATTTGGTACTAGCTCTCACTCGCGGCTCCGCACGCGTTTTTTTTTAAATATTATTACAGAAATGCTTTTTCAAAAACATTTATAACTACGACACGCACGCCATCTACTGTAACATGTAACGTGTACATTAGATATGTGAATACGAATAGTATATCGAATGGGATGAGATTTATCATCAACAACATACCTGGAACTTTAACCTACTATATACCACCCTCAGTGCTCACTAACACTATATAAGAAAACACTAAACAAATTATTTTTGATCAATTTCACACGAACGAATGCACAGGTAACAGTTCATCACTACATAGTGTAAAACAAAGTCCTCTGGTCTGTCTGTTTATCTGTTCGCGGTAAAATCAAAAACTACAAAACGGATTTTCATGCCGTTTTCACCAGTAGGTAGAACGGTTCACGGGGAAGGTTTAGGTATAATTTGTTAAGGTTTTCTTTTTATTATCAGGGCAGGACGACGTCTGCCGAGCCCGCTAGCTTAAAATAAGTTAGCTTATTAGTTGTTTAGCCGCTAGTGAAAGTCTCGTGAAAATCAGTTCAAATATTTGGGATATGCCACTGCGGCCGAAGGCGAATAAAAAACCTAAATTACTTTTTATGAGGTCTGCTATCTACCAGTGAATATCCCGTGAAAATCGGTCCAACAATTTTGGAAATAGCAATGCGGACGAAGCCGCGGACAAATAAAATAGAATATGTAAATCGCTATAATTTCGGCTATCTGCCGGTAAAATTTCCGTTAAAATAGGTCCAGCCGTTTTGGAGATTACCCGGAACAAACAGACAAAATATAATAATATATAAATATTGACCGAATATAAAAACATTTTTTTTTCGTTATATGTATTCCCATTCCCCAAAAAGTTATCATTTATTTTTACATACACACACTTTATTTTTATAATACGTAATAGATTGCAAATAAAAAATTGGAAATAAAACTAACGTAGAATAGACTTTTTGAATAGGAACACAAAATAATCTTTGAAAATGTTTGCGACAGAAACTTACCACGTTACCATGGCAACGTACGAGTATATAATACTAAAGATAACACGCACCGAAAGCAATCAAAACGAAAAAAATACCCGATTTTGAAACATTCTTCATTGGCGCTCCACTCCTATTATTCTTGGCGTGATGATATATAGCCTAAAGCCTTCCTCGGTAGATGAGCTATCTAAAACCGAAAGATTTTTTTCAAATCGGACCAGTAGTTTCTGAGATTAGCGAGCTCAACTAAACAAATATTTTTTTTTTCGGACTGACTACGCTATTGACCTAGCAAGGTCTTAACAGCTTCACCGGACTACCCAAACAAACTCTTCAGCTTTATATGTTAGTATAGATTCCAAATTACAAATTTAATCTACTTAGTCTGGCCATAAATACTGTTACAATAAAAAATAAACAAAATATTACATTTGAATTTGGAATCTGTCGTTTTTATATGATTATTCATTGAGTTTTCTCATTTTAGCGCCAATGCATTGTACAATATTATGAGATATTAAAATGGAGTGGTGTGATAAAGAGACCCGAATCGCTGTGATTGCATTACACAAAGTAGCTATGGAGCCAAAGACGATATTTAAAACTCTCCATACGCTTGGTATTAGTAAAATGTTTGTGTACCGGGCTATTAATAGGTACAATGAGACCTCTGCTCGTGACAGAAAAAGATCTGGCCGTCCACGTAGTGTACGTACGAAAAAGGTGGTCAAAGCAGTAAGGGAAAGAATTCGAAATCCTGTCCGAAAGCAAAAGATTTTATCTCGGGAGATGAAGATAGCACCTAGAACCATGTCGCGTATTTTAAAAGATGACTTAAGGCTTGCAGCCTATAAGAGACGTACTGGTCATTTCTTAACTGATAATTTAAAAAAGAATAGGGTGGTAAAATCGTAGCAACTACTAAAGCGGTGCGCAAAGGGAGGTCAGCTAAAAATTTTTTTACGGATGAGAGCATTTTAACAATTGAGCAACATTTTAAAAAACAAAATGACCGTATTTATGCTCAAAGCTCTAAGGAAGCTTCCCAATTAGTCGACAGAGTGCGACTTCAGTGATGGTTTGGTGGGTTATTAGCTATGAAGGAGTGACTGAGCCATACTTTTGTGAGAAAGGTATCAAAACATCGGTACAAGTGTATCAAGATACCATTCTTGAGAAGGTAGTGAAGCCCTTTAACAACACCATGTTCAATAACCAAGAATGGCCTTCCAGCAAGACTCGGCGCCGGTTCATAAAGCTCGGTCTACGCAGTCTTGGTTGAAAACGAACGTTTCAAACTTCATCAGAGCTGAAGAGTGGCCGTCGTCTAGTCCCTATCTTAATCCGCTGGATTATGATTTATGGTCAGTTTTAGAGAGTACGGCTTGCTCTAAACGCCATGATAATTTGGAGTCCCTAAAACAATCCGTACGATTGGCAGTAAAGAATTTTCCCATGGAAAGAGTGCATGCTTTTACTGATAACTGGCCTCAACGTTTAAAGGACTGTATAGCAGCCAATGGCACTTCGAATAAGCTTTTTATATTTTAACTTGTTTTATATTTATGTATTAAACTAACACACTGTAAAAGTAATAAATGTTATTTGCAATAACAAAAAATTTTTTTTCTTTGTTTCAGTATTTATGGCATGACTAGGTAGCCAAAACCTAGCCTGGATTAAACTATTTCGGTTTTAGTCAATAATAATGGAGACTGTAGTTATATTTTAGTATATATAACTGATATGTACGCCGTTGATTGACAAAATTATTACACCGAAAGAACGATTAGAGAAGTCAAGACCTTCAAGACACGTAATATAAAAAAAAATTCACCACTTTTGCCATCTTTTAGACATAAAAAATATTCGACTTGTATTTAAAAGACATTAAAATAATTTACTTACAACCCAAATGCCATTTTGAATACGTTTAACGCATATTGTAGTGTATTATTTCTATCGGTGTACTTGGGTTGTATCATGAATTGAAAAGAGCTATTCACGGAGTTCAGTAATCATATTAACCCAATTGAATACATTCAAAGAATTGGTTTCCAGTTCAATGAATCGTATTAACAATGTACAATGGGCTTGTACGTAAAGTTGAATCAATTCAAGGTATTTGAGGTTATGTTTTCGAAATAATTTATATTGAAAAAGAAAACATTGTGTGGTGTGAAGCGATGCAAAGGAAACTTTTGTCTGAGCGTAGACATTTAACTGAAAGTTTTCGGAAAATTATTAGATTTAGGGTATTAAAATCGCGTTTTTAATCTTAACTTTATAACTGGAAAATGGGAATGATAATGGGAAATCAATACGGAATACATAATAAATACAATTATTCAGATGATAGAGATATTGGCCTTGGCTTGACTCTGCGGTAGGCTGTAATGCGACATGCGATAGATGGACGAAAAAATTTGAGGCGATGGGAAAAGTTTTCAGTTTAAAAGTATTTTTTAACATAATATCGACTACAAATACAATTATTATGAGTCGTACATAAGAATTGTACACGCTTTAATATTTAAGGCACTAAAACCTTCAGTATATAGATTACCCCAGTAAAGTAATTATAAAAGATGGTCATGGAATTTCCGTTTAATTTGTCAAATGATGATTTTTATATTTATTTATAAAATATTTTTTTGACTTCAAAATCTAGAAAATATACGTTTGTGAAGTCTATATTTTTAAGGCCGTAATAAAAGGCGTTAAAGGCGATGAGAATAGCTGTAATAATCTAGAAGATTGGTTATCAAAAAAAATATCACAACAGCAAGGTCGTATCATTTCTGAAGAAATCGCACTCCAACTGATAAGCAAGTAAATGAGAAGCCCTTTCTTTATAATGAATGTGGTTAACAAATATAGGAACATTTTGTAGTGAATTTTTATATATAGTTTTTTCTACTGTAGCCTGTGTGGTTATTGTAATCATAATTCATGCGCTCTTCCCCTTACAATCCACATGAGAACAATGGCACAATGTTATTTCAATACGTAGACGTTGCTTATCATGGGAACATTATTTTATTTAGGTTTTAAAAACTTCACGATATCCCTGCACGTTGGAAACTATAGTTGTCAGATATTATTTGATTTTATAATTTAATGACACGTGTAAACTTCTTTAAATTTGTCTAGCTAGTGCCCCTTGGCTTCTTTCTCGGTAAAATCGCTTTATAGTTTAGTCGGAACTGCGTGTTTCATCTGGATTAATATAAACTGTCTTATATTTTTTTTTATAATATTTTTTAGACCTCTTAATTAACCTCCTTTAAACATTATTATTGTTTTTTGATTCCTAAAGAAACCCATAATGATAAGTAGTTTAAATTATGATCTGAAAATTAGTATACCCGTTGCATCAGAATCGATTCAGGCTATACGTAGATTACCAGGCACACAAGGAACACTTCAATATTATTATACATATAGGTTATACAAAATAGCGATGATAAATTATAAAAAATGGAATGTACTTAAAAATATTTTATTTCTTTAAAATTCTTAAATCACATTTAAACATTCTCCTTCTGGCGATTGAAATTATTTATCTCCATAAATTATAAACAATAGAATAGTGTTTACAAGTTATATTTTTTACGGTCTATATAAAAAATATATTATTAGGAATTTTAATTTACCAAAGATATGGAAGTCTCATAGCTACTTACACTAAAACATCCATTGCATTCAAGAGTATACAATTCTCAGAGTTTAAATAGATACCTATCGCAGTACGTCCGGCGATATCGTTGTCGAAGACAAAATTGATGCAGCATTGCCAGATGGGGTTTCCGGCATGGTCATCAGATATTTTGTAGTCCAGTACGCACCGAAAGCCAATAACCCAGTTATGAGTATACTTGAAACAAAGTTGAGAATTATGAACATATACTAAAGATACGAATAAAATTAGTAACCTTCAAAAAAAGGAAGCGACTAGACTCAATGCGAGAGTTGGTATATATTCCCATATAAGTGCTGTCTAGCTACAACAAGTAGTACGATATATCTACGTAGAACTATATGCTACCCACTGTATTAGACACCCTTCCAATACCTAAATGGAGGAACTCCTAAAATGTAATGTAAAGAACGTTGGACGAGTTATAAACGGGTATTTTTTAAACGCAAAACCTTGTTCTTGTGGGTTTCTTTATTTTGAGACGTGTAGAAGAGAATATATCTCCGCAGTGAAACCATAATAGCGATTGAAGTAAGAGATTTTATTTTGGAAAATATATACCTAGTTATTTTTCTGTGATAAATAAAAGAAATATATAATAAGCAAACGCCATTGTTGACCCGAGAGATTGCGGTTTTGTGATCTCTATCTATTGTTATGTGACGTGAATAATTGAGTCGTATAATATCAAAGTTGGCAAAGTAGGTAAAGTGAGATGTATATATGAACACATTTTTTTATTAATCTTTTCGTCTTTCCTAATTCAAATTCACGGAAAGATGAAAAGAAGTGTTGACAATGATGGCTACAAATTAAATTTATTCGTTTCTTTTCAGTAGACAATAAATATATAGCTCGGACCAACCTTGCCGCTTTTGATTTTAAATGTTTCAATTATATGGTAGAGCCACGCTGAAACTATTACTGATTACAGCATGAATGGATCGGCTCGCCCGGGGTAGTACCACCCTCTCACAGAAAACCGACGTGAAGTAACAGTGCTTGCATTGTTGCGTTTCGTTCGGTCAGTGAGAGCGCCGGATATCCACCTCCCCTCCCCTTCCACTTTCCCCTTCCCCTTCCCTCCCCCCCCCCCCCCCCCCCCACAGGTTGGCAACGCACTTGCGACTCCCCTGGTGTTGCAAGTGTCTATGGACGGTGGTGATTACTTACATCAGGTGACCCACCTGTTCGTTTGCCTCCTATGATATAAAAAAAAAAAAAAAAAAATCAACTCTATGGCTGGTATTAAATAAGATCAACACTTTATAAAAAGACGTCAATATGAATAATCTCCAAATCAACTATTTTAATTAATATTCATCGGTTGGTTTAATAAATGATTACAGAATAATATTTTATATGATAAATACCGTAGGATATGAATAAAGATATAGGTACATCTACTTACAATCCAAGTGGCATTTTGTAATATAAAAGTACTGCCGCAATCAGAAGATATTTCTTAACCTTTCACACATAACAATCTTTGTTGTAATAAAACAACAGGACTAATGAAGAACATCTATATACGTATACGTATTGTTTAAGTTAAGTTTCCACTTAAGGATTCAAGAAATATTAATCGCAATAATTATATAATATATTAGTTGTATTGAAAATTTAATTTTAACACAAATTTATACGAATAAATATTAAAATATAATAAAAGAAAAGTAGGGCTCATAAAAAGGTCTCCAGCTGAATTATTACATGCACTCGACTGTACTTAACTACTTAATCGTCCGACTATTTGTTGTAAAATCATAGAGTCAATCAATAAATGACTAACGAGTCCCTTGACCTAGTTGTCTAAATTAAATCGGCTGAGTGCCTTAAGCGCTCGCCTTAGTAGTCCGGTGCAGCTGTTAAGGCCTTGTTAGGCGAATAGCGTAGTCAGTTCGAAAAAAAAGCTGACGAATTATTCTTTTACAAAAGGATAAATCCCCAAAATACATTGTTTAGTTTTCTACAAGTAAATGCTGTACTAGAAATTGACTGGTAGTTTCAATAACTGGAAAAACACTAAAATAAGAATTGCAGACTGCTAGTGTGCGGTAATAATTGGTTATAAACCATATAATGTATTTATTTAACTTTCCTGATAAACTTTGAAAATATGTTTATGATATATGTATTTATACACAGTAATACTAAGTATATACGTTATATGCACATGTTAATACATATTTCTATTAGACTCCTTGACGCTACCACTTCGTTAATATAGCAATACGATCTACTCACATATAAATAAATAACAGTTTAAAAAAACTAAAAAAAACACGCTGTCATATAAAATCCAACTAAAAAACAGAAAATAAAATTTAATAAATTTGGATTAAGAATAGTGTAAATTAATATCAGCACCTCCAAATATCAGTATTTTTATAAATTTTTTGTCACTTTTTACAAAAATATACATTTATTTCTAATTTACACTATTCTTAATCCAAATTTATTAAATTTTATTATCTGTTTTTTAGTTGGATTTTATATGAAAGTTTGTTTTTTTAGTTTTTTTAAACTATTATTTATTTTTCATTTTTTAGTTAAAAATTTTTTTAAACTTTTTTTTTCGGATTATTGCATTGTCATCGACCTTTGACAGGTGTGCACAGTTTGAATTAAATCTGATTGTTCAATGTAGGACAAAATCGAGCTCAAAGGGGTCGGTTACATACATACATACAGGTGAAGCTAATAAAAGCGTGATAAAAAAAGGAGATTAATAATTATGCTAATTATGATGAACCTACAAACTTTAATTTTGCCCAACCATTTATTATATCAATCTTAAATGTTGACTACATTATTATAAGATATCAAAGCCAATAGGGCCAATTATATGATTACAACAAATAGCATCGTATAGTCGAATCTTTTAATGTGCACATACATTATATCTTCATCGAATATTTAAAAGTGTATGTTGTGTAAACATATACCGTATAGTATTATACATACAAGAGAGTTTTTAAACATTTGAACTGCTTATAAAATACTAGCGGGCCCGAGAGACGTTGCCCCGCCCTAATTATAAAAAAAATTCTTGATAAATTAAATACCAAAACGTTCCTCATAAATCACTTTATCTACTGGTGAAAACCGCATGAAAATCCGTTCAGTAGTTTTTGAGTTTATCGCGAACAGACAGACAGACGGACGCGGTAGGGGACTTTGTTTTTTACTATGTAATGATAATGATAAATACTCGAGATTCACGATAATTACAGGAACGCAATATCATTGACTTTTTAATATATAAAAATAACCTATCCCGACATGTTATCATCATCATAAGAACCGTAAGACATGTGGAGTAAAGTTTTTAGCGAAGAAAAATAACGTGATGAAACCATAACACGGTCCCAGGCTTTTGGTAATGCCTCCCTGGCCAGCCACCAACCTTAAGTTGAAAATCTTTCGCCAAACACCTGTAAATTTATTTTGGCTACTGCATTCATTTAATATTACTAGCCTAGGCTACATCATTATTTAACATGAACAATATGGTCAAACATGTAAAAAGCCCACATATATGTAACTGGCCGCCCGACCTGACTTTAACAAAGAAAATGAGAGTAAATCTTCTCTTTACAGTACGATCGTGTAATGAAATAGAATGGCATCAATAATAACTGTGAATTATGTCAATATTGTTGAAGATCTCCCTACTACAGGGGTGCTCAAACGGTATATCGTGATCGACAGGTCAATCGAGAGTGCTTTTTGAGTCGATCTCAAGTAAAATTTGCCGATATAGAACTATTCACAGATTTAGTTTTAGTAAATAGGTAACTGAAACAAAATGTAATGAATAAACAACTAAAATTTATTTCATCTAGAATTAAGCCAGAATAATGGCCTCATCACTTTCTTCGATCCAGAGCGCTTTTTGAGTTGATCTCGAGAAAAATTTGCCGATATAGGACTATTGACAGATTCTGTTTTAGTAGATAGGTAACTAAAACAAAATGTAATGAATAAATGTTTAAAATTTATTTAATCCACAATTAGACCAGAATAACAACCTTATCCCTTGTTTCGATCGAAAGTGCTCATTGAGTCTCGATCTCGAGAACATTTTGCCGATATAGAACTATTGACAGATGTTGTTTTAGTAAAAAGGTAACTAAAACAAAATGTAATGAATAAACGTCTAATATTTATTTGATTTACAAGTAGGTGCCGCCTCATCACGTTCTTTTACCGTTTTTAGCGGGAGTCACCTAAACCTACCTAGACGATAATTCTGCATCACACATACTTTGCTCGTAGTCTAACAATATTGAGGTGGATCGCTAGCAGTTCTAGTTTGAACATCCCTGCCCGTCTTCTGTCTCATTCATCCAATCTCTTTTTTATATGGAAAATTTTTAACCCATATTTTTCACTTTCTTGTACGATTACAACATTTTTTTTTTCTGATAATTACTAACACAACAAAAGGATTAACCAATAGCAGCCGTTCTGAAGTGGTGCTCTTACATGAAATCGGCAATGGATTCTTATTTATATAGATTTTAAATAAATTATTTATTATAGATACCCTTTTTATTACCTCATTGATGTCGAACTTCTTTGTTGTTTTAACTTCAAACTTTATAATGCAATGAAAAAATTAATTATTTGACATAAAAGATAAACGGATTCAGATTGGACATGAGAGCGGACGTGAGCTTATGGTTTGCCATACAAAATATAAAAATTGATAATAAAAAATATGTGGAATTATACGCAAATAAACATTTGGTTGATAAAGGATTCGTTGATTCTTTTGAACATGTAAACATGTTTTATTGGCTTTTTGGTGATCGTCAGAGTAATTATTAAAATAGTTGACGGATTATTGTTTGGCGTCATTGAATAAAAGTTGTGACATATATGTGCTGATTTTACCTTAATTATAGTCCGTGTCAAATTTTTTGACTACTCTGAAGTATACTTCAAATGTTTTGGCCGCTCTTCGAATTCGCCTTTGCGCATAGTACAGTCAAGAAGATAATCCAAAATAAATTCAAAATATTACTATAATATTATATTATATTGTAATATTATATTAATATTATTAATTTAGGTACTTTTATAAATTCAAAATATTATTATAGGAATCTAACATCGTCATTGCACACACTTTATGTACTTTCGTATACACAGATTCGTTCTTCATAAATATTAAAACATCATATGCCATTTTTCGAGTTTGGCGTCGTAAACTATTATAACATCCGCGCAGCATTATCATGACAACATAATAACAAATGTCAACCATAAAAACAAAAGAAAATAAATAAAAACAATAAAAAGAATACAACGTTTTCGTTGATCGAGCATGTAATTGAAAACAAAATTAATCTGCATGCGACTGTACTGCAACTAGTACTGACAGGATACATGTGTCAACGTTGGTGAAATAGGAGGCGAGGTACGCGCGCGGGCCAGCCTGCTCCCCTTTCTGCGACTTCTGCGTCCCTCTGGTACCTAAATTTGTGTTCTGCGCATCTACTTCAGAGCGGTTAAAACGTTTGACGCGGACTATAGATATATACGCAGAACACAAATTTAGATATCAAGAGGGACGCAAAAGAGGTGAAGGCAGAGCCGGTTCGCCCGCGCGTGTTCCTCGCCCTTTATTGTACCCATGTAGACACATGTGTTAGTGTCAGTGCTAGTTGCTGTACAGTCAGTACAGTACAGTCACATTCAGAATGGTTTTGTTCTTGTTAATTACATGTTATCGCTGTTTTCGTTGTTTTCCTTTTTTTGTTTCATTCGCTCAAGGCTGAACTATATTCTATACTAAGCTGTATTCAGAGCGGCTAAAAAGTTTGACGCGGACTATATTAATTTTTTAACAATTTATTTACTCGCTTATGAATTAAAACTATGCCTTTGATATTGAACTTTATTTTAAAAAACCTTAGAGTCATTTTACAACGTAAATAACAGTATGAAATCGCATAACGTTAATAATGAAGCAAATAGTGAAAGTAGACCAATTGTTAAGTAAATTTTATCGTACGAATTATTCTTAACCTGATGTGGTTGTGCATGTGATGGTAAATGCTCTGTTCTTTGCATTCTTACGATAGCTTTATATTCACCTGAAACCTGAAATTTTAATTAAACAAGTTAGACAGCTTTACTAAGCATTATTAACAAATAACAGCTGCTGGCAACTTTATTTGCGTTCGAATTTCTAAAAGTAAACATGCAGCACTCGCTAAGGTAGGTACAAATGGCAGGCGGTTCTTACGTATTAACGCCGCCGCAACTAAAGTTGGTCTAATGTATCAATAAGAGCAATCTCGTTCGCACACGCACGTAGTTATCTTTTGGATTCCTTGTTGCCTTGTTAGAAACATACATAAGGAATTTGATATGTGTTCGCAATACTAACCAACAGAGAGGACTAGGTCAGTCGGGTTTACTCTAACTAGTTCGCTTGCTCGCCTGTGTTATCATTATTTTAAATAACTTTATCAAGGAGGGTATTAAACCAGCTTCAGTTGTGGTAGTGTTAATACGTAAGTACCTGGCATGCTTTTATCCAAATTCCTTAAGACTTATAGTTATATTTTAGTAAATTTAAACAATATATTTCATATCATCAGCATTATCAGCCTGAAAGAGACCTGTAAGAGCCTGTAATAGGCCTCGTCCCGAAGTAAGGTATGGGCATAATCACCACGCTGCCCACGACGTATTGCTGATTTCAAACTCTGAGAAATCCACCGTTCTATAGTTTCCCACATACAGTAGTACTACAAGAACATTTCTCAGGTTCAGGTTTCCTCACGATGTTTTACTTCACCGTCAGCCGATAGTGTTTAAATTAGTAAATGTACGCGAATTCCGAAAAATTCGATGGTATGTGCAGAGGTTCGAACATGCGGACATCGAAATGATATCCCACCGGTCAAAGCACTAGACCACCACGACTTCCTTTTATACACGATCTTTTATATATGACTAGCACCCGCTTAATAGTCTAGAGTGACACAATTTAACATGAATACATATACCAAGTACTTAGATTCGACTTCTTCGAATCATTAAGCCCGAAATTTGCTATTGTAATAATTAATTACAAGATTAGTGACAATAAAACTAACCAACACCACACCTGTTATAACGAGAAGTACAATACCAGAGATCAAAAAATATCCATGTATCAAACTATTTAGATTATCTTGAGCAATAAGTGAGATCAGCAATCCGGTAGGTAATACTATTTGGCTCCATATAGTACCACCGACTAGAGTCTGTTCATCTCTGTATTTCGGCCGAGTGTCTACTCCAGCGCCCGCCCACAAACCTCCGGCTGCAATCGTAAGTCCCAAACTAAACAGCTTTAAAATCAATGACACATATGCTATAATCATTTCCATGTAACTCTGACATTTTACCCTCTTCTTTCCCACATTTTTGTTGACACCTGGTTTTAATGTCAGAAATGAGTTTATGTGCAATAAACAAGATTTTATTACAAAGAGTTAAATTATCATAAAAACCTTTTTGGGTTATTTATTTAAGACTAACTTCATTGTACTCTATGTGATGTTTGTACCTGGGCATGTGATTTGTAATTAATAAACACTCTCAAGTAAAGACTGCTAAGAAGTCAAAACTTTATATATGAAAATCGTTGATGGTATATATATATATATATATATATATATATATATACAGTGGTGGTTATATAATTAGAAACACTTGTTATGAATAAAGGATTGTGTGGTTTTATGAAACCACGGTAAAAGTGAAACTTTTTTTTTCACACTATAGACATTTAACTAATAATAGTCTATAAACTACACGGTCAGCTGCTGCGAACTATAGGCGCCGCCATATTGGCCCTGGCTGCTCTGACGAGCGCCTTTCACTTTATCCCTACTCCACGGCCGACCATCACGCGACATGCAACCCACAGACGAAAAAGTTTGAGACGATGTAATAAAAGTTTCACTTTAAAAGAAAATATAACTTCAACGTACAAATTTTCCTAAAAAATATACATATTCAATAATTAATAATCGTGCAATAATATAGTCACTCAAATAAAAAACTCATTAAATGCATAAAATATCTTACTTTTAATTACAAAATGAGTCTTACACGTGTAGAAGTTTATTTTCTGTTACTAGCCGCTTAGACGCCTAATCAGAAACTTTTTATAAAAGTATCCATAGCTCGTTTTTTTTTTTTAATTGGGGAATAACATTTCTTTCTTGGCTTTTTCTATTATTTTGGTGGCAATTCAAAATTTAATCTGAATTTTATTTTGTTCAAAATGGGCAAAAATAAATGTTGTGGTGCGTTAACTAGGCAAATTATTGTTACTTTACATATAGATCATAAGCGGGCGTACAGAAGAATAGCTGAGTGTTTAAATTGTTCTGTTAAGAAAGTTTTTAATGCAATTGATCATTATAAAACACATGGAACTGTTGAAAATGTTCTTAGAAAGGCTCGGCCAAGAAAAACCTCTCCCAGAGAAGATACACTAATCGTTCGTGTTGCTAAAAAAGGTCCGATTAAAGGCTCCAACCAGATTAAAAATGAAGTTTTTTCGCATGACGACCCGAGATTAGTGGAAGCTAAATTGTTTGGAAGAATCTCTCGAAAGGTACCGCTTCTTACCAAGCAACAACGAGAGAAGCGATTATTATTCGCTAAAAAATATGTTAATAGGACGGTACGAGAATAGAAAAAAGTGTTATTTTCCGATGAAACAAAAATAAATATGGTAAATTCCGATGGAAAGCGTTATGTTAGACGTCCTGTAAACAATGCTTTTAATTATAAATACACAAGGAATATAGTCAAGCACGGTGGCGGTAACATTAAAGTTTGGGGGTGTTTTCCGGATGTGGAGTTGGACCCGTTCGGAAGATTGAAAGTAAATGGATCAATGGCAATACAAAAATATCTTAGAGCATACAATGATTCCCTACTCGGACGATCATTTGCCTCTAACCTGAATCTTTCAGCATGACAATGACCCTAAACACACGGCCAATAGTGTCAAGTTTCCTTGACCTAGCGTTTCCTTTCCTTTCCTTAGGCGAACAGCGTATATCCGTTTTAGATAGGCCAGCAAATAGTCCGGATTTAAGCCCCATAGAAAATCCCTGGTATATTGTTAAAAAGAAAGTCTCAAACAAAGGTAACACCAGTCAAAACGAACTATATGAAGCATTTGTTGAAGCATGGAATTCAATCCCCTTAGAAAAATGTATGAAATTGATTGAATCAATGCAACAGTGCTGTTATTGAAAATAAAGGATACACCACTAAATATTAATTATAACTATTGGTAGGCTATGGATAGTAGCCATTTCGTAAATATTGTTTTTTATACTTTTTTGTTGTTGTTTCTAATTAGTTTACCGTTATTGTTCATACGTTAAAACTGATTTAAATGTTTGCCTTTAATGTAATATTGAAACTGCACTTGTGTAGTGCGATTTATATTGTTTTTATAATAAATCATAAATCATTGAACATATTGTTGTCATATTTATTTTTTAATTTCAAAATAAAAACGATTGCGGTGAAGTATCTTACATAATGTCAAGGACTGTTGGTAGTGTTACTAATTATTCGACCACCACTGTATATATATACATATAATTATATATATATATATATATATATATATAATATAAAATTCAATTCATCATGAAAGTTAGCACACAAAAGTTTTTATGCTATGATTCGAAATTGGTCGTGGCTTCGTGAAGTTAGGTTTGCTTTGAGTGTTTTATAAACATCTTTGCGGCACGTTTATAAATAGAAATGTTTTATCAATAACATGAGTAGACAATTTTATTTTATGACTCAAACACTTGAAAAATAATTCTACTCATAGAAGGAGTCACATTTTACTACGACTATAATTTGCACTCTTTTCGCAAATGCAAGCATGAGCGCGTCACAAAGAGTCAGCTAAACTATTGGACAAATATAATTTAAAAAAATTTAAGCTAAACTATTTATTTTATCAAGCGAAGCAATTTGATTGAATTAAAAAGGGCCTTACGTATATGCCAAGCTATCTATTTTGGGGAGTTATTGAATTTTATCATATAATCAAGAAGGTGCTTATCTGAACATGGTTGCCTACATAAGTAGCTAACTTTCTCTATGTTTTAAAAGACGATGCGCGATTTCTATGAGTATAATTGTGTCGTTACATTTAAAAATAAGTTAAATCCAATTTTAGCCGTTCCAAATATTTTATGTTTTTTTCCAAGATCTACAAATGTTGTACATTTAAAATTTGAAGATTAAAAAAAAATTAACAGTGTCATGAACGGCAAAATTTCAATTTCGTTCATGATGTATAAAAACGAAACATTTTTCTTAAAAAAAAGAATGAATAAAAAAATGAGCATTTTCCCTAAAAAAAACATCTGAAATAGAGATAGTTCGGTTTCGAACTGGGGTTAGACGGATTCACGAAGCGGCCAACTTCCATCTGAGCTCCTTTTTGTTTTGACAGCGGCGGCTAAATTCAATATAGAAATATACAAGTATACAAAAATTGCTCGTATAAAGGTATTAGATAGATTAGACAAATAATATATAGACTACATGAATATTAAACAAAACAAAGTATAATAGTACATATATACACATTATTACAATTTCCATCATATTTAGTGAAAATCTAACATAAAATAATTTCATAAACATATGTAATCTTCTATACAAAATATTAAAGATACAAATCCTTGTATAGATATTATTCGTGCCATATCAATACAGGTGATACTTATCTCGTTTTAAGGTATGATGGCTTGTAGATACAATGACAAACATAAAAGAAAAACGCAAAGCATACTTTAATATGTAATTCAGATAAGAGAATACTGTATAAGAGTTTGATAAAACTGTGTAGATTGCGCAAGATATCGATACAAAGTATAATTGCATTTTTTTTTGCCTCAGCATGGATTTACAAAACTTAAGTGATAAATAAAATGATTCTATTGATAAATCATTTATTAGATTTACCATAAAAGAGTGATTTCTAACACTTACGTTGCTTAAGAATATTATAATTCGATTTTTTTTAATAATACCATTATCTTGTTTATAAATAATATTACGATTACTCATATATTGCCACAAACAAAAGAGATCGGTACAAAATCGTTTAACGTTTTATATTAAAAGAAGGCCGGACAAACAAATTCACGGCAATTATTTTGATAATATTATCCACGCCATATTAACTTGTAGCAAAAACATCAAATTCTACAAGTCATGTGCTTCTGGAGGTTCCGTGCCTAGAACCAAAGTAAAATATAAGCAAAGGTGTCTTTATTTCTCTTTTGCTCGTTTTTTAAATTATTGTACAAAATCAGGAACCACTGCAAATGATACGCAGTTTTTAAGCTTCTCTGTTTATTACTCTATCTGTTTTCTAATCTACATTAATTGCAATTATATGAGATCTTTTTAATAGTTCCAATTTAGACATGTTGGTTATTTTCGTTGTTCGTACATATATTTGGTATTAAATTGATGTCAATGTTGAATCTGAGATGCTCTTATCTCCATTACAGTGATTTCTTTTATCCAGTATTTTTGTGGCTATAAATTCAACACTCTATTGACACACCGACCAATATACATTATTATCACTATAAAACCTGATAAAGATAATCAGTAGGATTAAGTTTATTCCATCTATTAATTTGGGGTTTCCGTCCACTTTCTTAGAGAAAAACAATAACAAACGAAATTCATTTAACCTGTTACCATCACTATTCGTTTTTGAAGCGACAATGTTAAAAATGTCTGTTTAATTCAATATGATTTACATTTTACCTATACGCTGAGCACTCGCTGAACATTAATCAAATAGCAAAAGTTTAATCAAATCCAAAAAATTTAAAGTTTGTAGCTTTGATCTATATGCGAATCATTCCTCATCGAATGGTAAAATCAATCATAAAGAAATCTTTCAGCTATTGCTGCTATATTTAGGTTATACTTTAGTCATCATTATGCGAATTGGATATTTTGTGCTTGTGTAGTTCGATAAAGAAAATTGGAAAATTATACAGCAGTCGAGTTCAAACTATAATATCCGAAATCTTGACATAAAGCACAAGTAATCTATCGTAATTGTATTTAAAAACTATGTAGAAAGTATAAAATCTAGACTCATTAACAACGCACAAGGCCAGTAAAAATTCATCATACACTTCAATACATAGTTGATTATGGTATTATTTTGCGATTTTGTTGATTATTTGTCTACTTTATTATAGTAATTTACCTATCTTTTCAATCGCTTTATTATTTTCACGTTACACAATTGTGCAATTCATTAAAACGCTATTCGTTTGCCGCGCGCAATCGTCATGTTTACAATATATTCGATTTTTATTTTATTTACAATTTCCTTTGATGTATCCATATGTAAGGGAAAAGACTATGTAAGTATTGTTTTCAATATATCCATATTTATTTATGCTTTATTCTCCTTTACATTACTATAACAACTAATTGGTCGAACATCTAAAGAATAAAGTTTAGATTTCAAGTTTCTTGTAATTTCTATTTTTACCTTAAAATCTTTAAAACTTTATATATTTTATTGATTTATTTTTAATTTAGGAAATAACAAGATAATAACTAGCAACAGCCTGCGATATTGAGTACGTTACATTTTTGTAGGTGGTAGAGCCACGCTGAATCGATTACTGGTTTCGACATGAATGGGTCGGCTCGCCCGGGGTAGTACCACCCTCTCACAGATAACCGACGTGAAGTAATAATGCTTGCATTGTTGCGTTTCGTTCGGTCAGTGAGAGCGCTGGAGGTCCACCTTCCCTACCCTTTCCCCTTCCCTTCCTTTATGTTTTGTAAAAATATATAACATGAAGAGATAAACCAGATCGAGTTTCTTGCCGGTTCTTCTCGATGAATGGGTTGTTTTCCGAACCGGTGGTAGCTTTGACGTGCATAAGCGCCTTCTCAGGGCCTAAATTGAATAAAGGATATTTTGATTTTGATTCAAGTGTGACTAAATGCGTGAATAAATTATATCAATGAACGTAGTGCAATGAAGAAGGAGGTAATGCACTTTTTAAGAAGTAACCTGACAAAAAAAATACATGTCGTTTGTAACTTCTTGTAGCTTGTATTTGTTTATTACAAGTTATATATAAGGAACTTTTAAAAGTTTTAGAAAATGTAATATTAAAAAGAACGCATAAATATGTATTGTTAAGTAATCACAATTACTCGCCAGTTTTGATGACAGCAAGTATATGCCACTTGCAAAGGACACCAGATTTACAATTTTTATTTTGTTCTGAATTATTGCTGGTAACAGCATTTTTGTGGATACAGATACAGATAAATACATGTAAGAGCAGCAATTAATTGGAATAGGAAAGGATAGTGGGTCA
The DNA here is from genome assembly GCA_036509395.1 of Antheraea yamamai. NCBI lineage: Eukaryota > Metazoa > Arthropoda > Insecta > Lepidoptera > Saturniidae > Antheraea > Antheraea yamamai. The sequence continues at coordinate 8,117,083 of AP028435.1, read as the reverse complement.
TAGGGGTACCAAAATGGCTAGCTATCACGACTATCCAATCAAATTGGCCTATTTTGAAACACACGCTCTTTTGTTTCTCTGCTCACATATTTTATTATACTTGTATACTACACTAAATATATATTTAAACTAGCGGGCCCGGCAGACGTTGTCCCGCCCTAATTATAAAAAAATCCAGGACAAATTATATACCAAAACGTTCCCCGTTAATCACTGTATCCACTGGTGAAAACCACATAAAGATCCGTTCAGTAGTTTTTGAGTTTATCGCGAACAGACAGACAGACAGACGCGGTAGGAGGCTTTGTTTTATACTATGTAATGATGATGAAACAAAATAAATTGTTTTATTACAGGGTACGCTTAACATTGTTATCACAAGGTTTGAGTCCTGTAAGGGACCTAAACGATTTGACTGCACTAATGAAATTGCCAAACTAAGTAGCCATAGCGCTATGACTTACAAAGTGCATTTGAAAGAAAATGTATTGGTAACGAACGTAAGAGACTTATTGTTTTAAATAGTATTCTATTTTACTGTTTTAAACCCAATTCTAGTTTAGGTATTTATGAAAGTAATTACTCTAAATATTTAAGCTCCAGAAGACGAAACATTATTATTTTTTGTAAAAGTACAAAGAAATCTACAAAATTGAGGTTTTATTCACACGGACAGACAGACAGACATTTCTAAAAATGATTGAAATGTATTCTATTACTTATTCCAAGACACCTGCAACAATTGTTTTCACAAAAATCGAAACAGACACGTTAGATAGGTATACATTCTTATTATATGTATAGATATATAGAAGATAATATGTATGCATTTATATTTTTTTTACCATGGTGAGTTATACTTCAGTAATAGTATTTGCACTACCTATGCTGAAAGACTTATGCCTCAGGGAATTAAGTTTGTTATTGTACGAATTAAAAAGTGAAATAAAGTATTTATTCATTCTTTCAGTTGTTACGGTGCAAAGAAAACTGTTATTGAATTATATTACAAGCCGACTCCTGTTAATAATATATATTTATGAGTATTTCCAGGGTAAATTGGTCGGTACATCCAATGGCAAGGAATTACTTAGATATCAAATGAGAAAACCTTGTGACAACCTGTTGATAAAGTCACTCCTGCAAACATACTTCAATGTTACGGAAAACTGCATGGTGTTAAAGGTAACATAATGGTATTTTTGATTTTTATTTCCCCGATTAGGATATGTTCACTTCTAGATATTTTTTTTCCGAACTGACTACGCTATTGTCCTAGCAAGGTCTTAACAGCTTCACCGGACTACTAAGGCAAGCTCTTAAAGCACTTAGCCGATTTTATTTGACAACTAGCTCAAGGGTGCACGGCACACCTGGGCTTGGGCTGTTGCCTGATACATGCAATTCGCGACCTATCAGAGCTAACCTAAGCTAAGCTAACTATTCATACATATATGAGTTGTTGAAACATATATGTGTACGAAGCATACATACTTCAACAACTCTTATATATATTTCGCATCGTAAAATTTTGTAAACTCTTTCAGTTTGATAAGGTAAAAAAATAAAACCCTTCCACTTTCATGTGTAAGCGTGTATGCGTGCATGTCGGTGGAGGTGACATGTGTAATGTTGTCGCAGTGATGTAAGATTTTGTGTCGCTTTATCGCGCGAGCAGCGCACTCAAGGGCTCCACGCCGAGGGAACGGACCTACGCTTAAGCCGCTGCCGAGGTGGGCCTAATCTGGTGTGCAATTCACTTCTAGATGATTTTGATAAAACCAAAGATCTTCTATACGTATAATAAAAATGTAAATCTAACGTGGCTGTACTTTTTTTAATTTCGTGATAAGAATTATTGCAGGTGTTTTAGAAATAAGTAATAGAATACATTTCAATAATTTTTAGAAAGAAGAAGATTTTTATAGAAGAAGATAAATAATTCGTTTGAATCTTAAGTTTGAGCGTCAGAAAATATAAGTAATTAATAAAAATACCCAGACTACTGACATCAAAGTTTACCATAAACTCATTCTGAAACATAATTACTCGGTCACATAATTACATATTTCACAAGATAAAGGGATTTCGGAAATAGCTGAACGTTTACCAACTAAATAAATGTTTGATAACGGTTTACAGGGGCTGTACGAATTCACAGTGGACGTTGAAGCCATCTCACAGAAATATTATAACGGCGTGTATATTTATGGAAATTGGACATTCAAGTCTGTTTTATACGGAAACAACTGCAATTTTATTTGCAATTTAATAGACCTGAACCTTACTCCAAAAGGCAAATCTTGAATATTACAATAAATAACTACAATATTAAATAAATAAATTATAAATTTTAAGTATGTTATTATATTTATATATACATTTCTTCTGTACGTGTGTACGTAAACTGAACTCCTCCTAAACGGTTGGACTGATTTTGATGAAATTTTGTGTGCGTGTTCCAGTGGATCCGAGAATGGTGTAGATTCACAATTGGAACCGGTGGGTGGCGCTGCGGTTGATTTTTAGGATTTTTTTATTCAAGGCAGGACAACGTCCGCCGGGCCCGCTAGTAGTCTTATAAGATCTGATTGACATTTAAAAAGTATGACATATTATAATTTACAATGTATACAACGTGAGATATCGTTTACAATCACCTAGTTTCTGCGTGTCCGCTTCACTTGGCATATTTTAAATTCTACGAAGTATCATATGTACTTCACTAGGTCTCAGATTTCGTTTTATTTATGTTTTCTTTTCTTTCTTTGTAATAAGGAAACATTGCTTCATTAAAAGACTCTCTAGCTCTATAGAGGTATCAAGATGATCGTTCTACTTAATTTCCGATACATATCACCTGAACAACATTTTAAATTTATATCAATTTGCCTTTTTAAATATTAAAATTCAAAGACGTAATCTTCAAAAATAAGGTCTTGTCCTTTTTTCTCGTGTTTCGGTACAAATGTATCAAAAATCAATGTCGCCCATTTATAATGAGTATGATGGATACATAATGGACGCAAAATCACCATAACCAACTTACGAGCCTAACGAGCTGTGACAATTCACATATTTATATACAACACATTAGTCACCAAAAAGACAAATCGATTTTTAGGGTGAGTTGGACAATTACAAACACAATTTCTCTCTAACCCTATTGTAAAGAAAACATCTACGTATGTTAAATTCCTAAAGGTTTTTCCTAAATTGTTTAGTATTTCTAATGACTAATCCAAAAAGGTACAGTACTGTTTAGGCCTCAGTAAAACAAAATTCATTAGAATGAACACAAGGTAAATAGAGTAAGACTATACTGGGATTGGTCCCAAAAGTAGGCGACCTAAGAAAATGGTGGTTGAAATTCAAGATCCAATCGAGTATGGTGAGATGTTATAATGAAATGATCGATAGATTCGAACCTCCGTGACGAGTGACATTGTAAATTAATCAATGCATGAGTAGTGTTCCTCCTTGCCAATATTTATGGAGAATAATGACCTACTAAATACATATATACACAACATAAATTACTTGATTACGTTACTAGATTTCTCCTACATATTAACGGCAGACAATTACGTGTATTATTAAAATACATAATATTTATTCTTCTCTTCAAGATAGTAACACGAAATATCCTATAATAATTAACCTCGATTGAACTTATATAATAGATACACTATCTCATTCGTTCCTTGGAAAGAAAACATAATGATTGCATTGGTCAACAACATCATTAAAAGTATGTAAAACTTAAAGATTTGAAATGTAGAAGTGACTTTTTATCGAGGTCTAATGAGTGCAACATTGTAAAATGAACAAAATCGCAAATTTATTTTGCTGCCATTGCAAACGAGAAATTCATTACAATGTTAGGTTTTAGGGTCACTTGGAGATTAAAAACGAATGAATATTATGCAATTTGAGGATACAGATTTCAGCTTTGCAGTAGTATAAAGCTCGCAAACTTATACGGCTAATATTTGCAAAACGTTGCAATTTAGAAATCATCGTACTGATTCAACTAACTCACAGAAAACCGACGTGAAGTAACAGTGCTTGCACTGTTGCGTTTCGTTCGGTCAGTGAGAGCGCCGATTACCCACCTCCCCGCTCCCACTTCCCGCCCCCATTCCCTATCCCCCACCCTAACTCCCCTCCCTCAAACACCCCTGGTGTTGCTAGTGTCTATGGACGGCGGTGATCACTTACCATCCGGTGAGCCGCCTATTCGTTTGCACCCTATAATATATAAAAAAAGAAACTATATTAAATTATCATTTCTCAGAATGAATACTGTGCATTACATCAACTTTAGAATAGTACAATGCTTGCAGATTTATATGGCTAGTATTTGTAAAAGTCTCCCATTTAGGAGCTATCGTACCGATTCAATAACTTTAAATTACCACTTTTGAGGTGCTTGTTGCAACAAACATTGCATTACTTGTTTCTATTTTCACTTTTAGCGTAATGCATTTTTTTATCCTTTGTTGTGTTAGCATTTTACCACAATCTCATTTAATGTTAAATGACAATGTTGGTCTAAGATGGAAAATATGCTAAACGTAGAAGGCACTGGATTTGAAGTGTAAGTGTTGAAACACACCAAGAAATGATTGGTGACAGATTCCAACTAACGGGTAATAATTACCCAGACGGACTTAAAGAAGCCCTACCACCATGGTACGGTTTCATCACGATGTTTCCTTTCACCAAAAGCTACGACACAGTTGCATGAATTCTCGCCTATGTCGATTAGATCTAAAGTGTGGGTGCTGAAACGCACCAACAGGTGAAGGTGGTAGAGCCACGCTGTAGCTATTATTGGTTTCAGCAAGAACGGGTCGGCTCATCCGGGGTAGTACCACCCTCTCACAGAAAACCGACGTGAAGTAACAGTGCTTGCACTGTTGCGTTTCGTTTGGTCAGTGAGAGCGCCGGATATCCACCTCCCCGCCCTCTCTCCCCTCCCCTCTCTCTCTCCCTGCCACCACTCCCCGTTCCTCAAACACAGGCCGGTAACGCACTTGTGACTCCCCTCGTGTTGCTAGTGTCTATGGGCGATGGTGATCACTTAACAGCAGGTGATTTATAATATGGATCCTCGCGAATTATTAAAAACTAAGTTTTAGGAATTCGGTATCTTAACTCTGTCATCCCAATATGTTCTTGATAATTTTATGTATGTCCGCCAAAACTTAGATAAGCTGTATTTAGTAAAAGACCAACATAATTTAAATACTAGAAACAGCAACAAATCGGTCATTCCATGCTTTAAGCTCACTAAGACCAAAAACGTTTTTTTAGGTAATAGTGTTAGGTTTTATAATAAAGTCCCAAAACACATTACTGATTTGCCGGATAGTGAGTTCAAGGACCATGTCAAGCGGGTTTTAATGTCTAAAGGCTATTTATTATAGGGTGGATCAATATGTGAACGATTGTGGCGTCTGGAAATGACGCCCCTCTCTGTGCATCTACTAAAAACGAATGTAACTATTTATGTTTTGTAAAAATATATAACATGAAGAGATAAACCAGATCGAGTTTCTTGCCGGTTCTTCTCGATGACTGAGTTGTTTTCCGAACCGGTGGTAGCTTTGGCAGTCATAAGGGCATTCTCAGGGCTTAAATCAAATAAACTATATTTAGATTTTATGTTGTTTTTGCAAGCAGCAATTCGGTCTTGCTTTTTTATTGAATTCCTAACAATATTATGTTATTAACTCTATGAAACCGGAGACCTCTTTCCACTGAAAAGCCGATTCACTCCAAAAGTGATTACGTTAAATATTTTGTGCACACCAAATATTTAGGAGTATAACAAACATAGTCACTACAAAATGTACATGAAATACTTCATTATTTCAATTTATTTTACATGTTATTTCAATTTAACAACCAATTCGTCAATAGAATATGTAAGTATTTGGTAAATTAATGAAATTACTTATCATTCAAGCTTTCTACTTAGGTAATTTTCTTTAACATAGCATGAAATGGTAGATTATATTTAAACAGTCATATGGTCTTATTTATTATACTTTCCTTTAAGCCAGTTTTTATGATAAATAGGCATTATCCTTTTTTAACTATACTTGAGTAATTGTTTCGTTTACTGACCAAGTATAAATAATCTTTTTTTTAACTGCAATGAATTTCGACAGCATTCACTCACCATAATATGCTCTATAATTAACAAGATACTTGCGAACGAATATTCGCTGTTAGATATAATGAATGCGGCTTTGAGATATAGTATCTTCTAAAAAATGTAACAGTAAATAATAAAAAAATTAACTATAAATCCATTCCCTAAATTCTTATCACTAACTATACCGTACAAAGGAAATATTGTACAAGAAGGTAATTGCCAGTTTTACTGTAGATGGAAAGTCACTATCAGAAGAAATAGATATTGAATATAAAACAGACAATACAATAAACCTCATTATAATCAGCTTAACTGCACATTTGATTGTCTCTAGTAAAGAGTATATAAGCGAATACAACCATCAACGATACTACCTCCAAGGCAAATTGGTATTAAATAAAAGCAAAGCGTTCATATTTACTGAAGATACATGTTTATTAATTTAGAAGTTAATACAATTTGTGTATCAAAGTTTAAAAGAAAAACACATTAGCCACTTGATGGAAAAAATATTTTATCCTGGTGAGAACCGCAAAGTAAATTTACTGGCCGCCTTGTAGATAATGTTTTGATACTTTTAAAAGAATATCAAAGGAACTGAATATGATACACAACTTGAATAGAATAATTATTTGTAGCAACAAGACATGGTTTTATTCCATGGAGATATAAAGATTGGAGACTTTTACTCGCTAATATTCCACGGTAATTTTCCGCTTTGATTCGGTTTGGCATAACCATCCTTACACATTCCTCATCAAGCCATTATAAAGTCGTCCCTACCCCGAGGCTACTTCAAAGTCTGGGTATAAACTAATTCATACAAACTGACTGAAAACGGCGTACAGAGTACAGGCTTAGGTAATAAATTTGCCTGAAACTGTCGCCCACAGATTACTCTATAACGTCCAGATTCTCGACCGCTAGAGGATAGCGAAATAACCACAGCTCCATATACTTTCCCGCCACCACTTCCACGAGCATTATCTGATAATTGTACGAGACTTGTAAAGTGAAATAATTAAAATTGGATATTTTTTTGTCACAAATAAATTACGAATCGTCTGCGCAGCAATGAACCCTTATGTGTATGTAAAAATAATATATCTCTTTTTAATATGTACGATTTACTAAATGATTTTTTACTTGCCAGCGCAATTGCACTATACACTTTTATTTTTTAGGGCTTTCTAAGGATTAAAGTAGATAAATTTGAGTTGTGCAAAGGACCAAAGCGCAGAGACTGCTGTATACCGAATGTCAAAGTAACTGGAGACACATGGCTTACTTATGACTTATTGGTAAAAGAGGATTTTACTTTGACCAGTGTAAGATATTGGTTTTGTTTATATTAGTCTTAACTGGTAATCAGTTTACTATACGAAGTAAACGTTAATAAACTGAACATTCTGAATATCCATAAAAATACATCAAATAAAAATTAATCGATAATAAAAGCCAATATAGTCTATTGTAGTGGTTTTCTTACTACATTTTCTGTGTTGGTTTTCTTATATAATATTCATATTCAAAAATTGTATTGTTCTACAAGCTTAGTCATAGATGCGTAGAAATTAATTTCAATAAATTAGGGTATTTTAATATTGTATTCTTTCCGAGAGACTCTTTATAACCGATTGAATACCTTAAGACATCTTAAACGCTTTAAGATTATTGACGACAACACCTGTCCTTGCGATAACACATCTGTGCCAAACTTTGAACACTTGCTTCAAGATTGCCCCAGGTTTAGCACAAAGAGACTAGAGCACATAATGCTTTGTGATAATCTTCGTACATGTCCATTCGATTTTTTGGGCTTGACGGAGAAGGAGTCTGCAATAAAATCGTTCGATAACTTTGTCAAGCATGTGATTGCTAATCTTAAGACATTTAATGAACTTTGAATTTACCACGATCTAAATCATTTTGAAATAACCACGACTCTCTGACTTGTATCTATATCAGGACTAACAAATCTTGGTGACTTAATATTATGCTCATGCAATACGTCAAGGAGTGCAGTACTGAATTGTATCAAATGATCCCTTTGCGAAAACAACTAGTATGGAAAAAAACCGATTGAATATGAATTAGGTGGTATAAATTATAAATACCATGGTCATCGATGTCAATAAAAAAATATAACGCTAATGAATTAACGCATTACGAAAATTCACAGGGAAAAGTCGTAGCAACTGGAGGAGCGAAAGATATGCTGAAATTTCAAGTGAAAAAGCCTTGCGAAAATTTTCTATTGAGAACTTTGTTCAAAATATATTTAAATACCACTGATAAATGTGAGATTTCTAAAGTAAGTAAATACATGTGTATACACTAGCTTACCCGCGCACCTTCGTCTGCATGAAATTGGTTACCTACCGGTTCCAATGGTATTTTCAAACTCGAAAAAACTTAAAGATGTTATACTTCTTTTGGCGCGTTAGGGAAAAATGATGAGAGTAAATTTTTACAATGCGCGCGCACTCCGTCCCCAAAAACCGACACCCTGAAGTTATTACGATGCGCGCGCACACCGTCACGAAAAACCGACATCCTGAAATTAGCTATAGTCAACATTTTGTTTCTTTGTATTTCTTTGTATTAAAACTTTCAATGTATTAATTACCTTTTTTCTATTGTTAGTGTCGTTTTTTCTACAAGCGTAGAATAAGGCAAAATATAAAATTTTTGAAAAGATTTTTATCTTGTTACGCCAAAGAAGTGTAACTTCTAACGCGTGTACATAAGTACACACACACTTTTTTTATCCATTCACGCCGTAACTACTCAATATGAAATTTAGCATACACGTCCTGAGGGGTACAAATAAAGGCATAGAGCATTATTCATCCAAAAGTATTGTTCCCGAAGGATCGGTCAGAACTATATTATCGTGAGTGTAAGTCGCGGACAAACGCTAGTAATGCTATATCTTCTATACATATAATAAGAATGTAAATTTAACGGGTCTGTACTTTTTCGATTTTCGTGAAAAAATTTGTTACAGGTGTCTAGGAATAAGTAATAGAATACGTTTCAATCATTTTTAGAAAGGTCTGTCTGTCTGTCTGTCTGTTTGTATTAACACGCATCACTGCTAAAGTACTGAGTTCACAATAAATCCTCATAAAGCATATCCTAGGGAGTAACTTAGTCTTTGTTTCATTAAAATCGGTCCACTCTATCAAAAGTTATTGTAATTTTAATGGCGCCGCGACTTAAGCATGAGAGAAACGTAGATAAGTAAATGGACTAAATACGTTCAGATGACTTTATTAATCATTGTTTTGTACATCAGGTTCTACGTGAACGAAGTCGCGGGCACAGCTGGTCTATACTACTATTCTAAAGCTGAAGGGTTTGTTTGTTTGGTTGAACGCGTTAATCTCACGAACTACTGGTCTGATTTGAAAAATTCTTTCAGAGTTAGATAACTCATCTATAGAGCAAGGCTATATATCTGCTAAGACTAACAGGAGCGGAGCAACAATGTAGAAAGTTTCAAAATCGTTTTTTTTTTCATTTTGTGAGCTTCCGCTACGTAGCCTAAAGTAAGAAGAAGCTAGTATTTAATAAAATTATTAAAATGAACACAAAGCTTACCTTTACCACTTGCCAGTTTCATTCTAGTGACAGAAAGAGACAATTTTACTTAAAAATTCAAACGTTTTATGGTTATTATGGAGCATTTATGAATTAGACTACAGTTTAATTGTGGATTAGTGTTTAACGAAGCGTGATAAACTAGCACTGATTTAACTCATCGTCATACATATACGTAAAATATCTCTAATCATCCTTATTATTAAAATATGGATAAACATCTACTAAAAGCCTACAGTATATATTTATTTATTTGTTATTACAGGGTCACTACGTTTTTACTGCTAATATTGAAGATATATCAGAAAAATATTATGGTGGAAAATATTACTACGGGAACTGGACAATTAAATCTATATTTCATGGCAATGACTGTAACTTCTTTTGTACTATAATGCACATTATCATGAGTCCAAAGAAAAACACATAATAAACATAGTCTATTACCTATATTTACTACAGTGTAAATTACTTAATTGTAGGATTATTATCGCAATAAAATTATTTAATCAAGACTTCATTTTCATTTATATCAAAAAACCTTGTATTGAAAACAAACCAGAAAAGATACAACACTTATAAGTAAAATAAAATCTTACTCCAAGATAACTACTGCCATCGTAATTCAGTATTATTTTTTGTACGTAGTACATATAAATACTAATATTATAAAGCTAGAGGGTTTGTTTGGTTGAACGCGCTAATCTCAGGGACTACTGGTCCGATTTGAAAAGTTCTTTCAGTGTTAGATAGCTCATTTATTGAGGAAGGTTATAGGTTATATAACATCACGCTAAGACCAATAGGAGCGGAGCACAGGTAAAAAATGTTTCAAAATCTGGTTATTTTTTCTTTTTGCGAGTCTCCGCTGTATGTTAGCGTCAGTCCAAAGTAACTATTCCATGTGGACGATGTCGCGGGCAGAAGCTAGAATTATAAATATAAAAGACACGAGATGCTAAATATCCCATTTGTGTGAACTGTAGAAGTATGTACTACAACTGAACTAGTGTTGTCCAAAATCTCTTGCATTCTTTCAGTCTTGATCTTGTTCTTGCGTTTTTGCAAGACCAATACCAAGACTAAGACCCCCGATTTTTAGCAAGATCAATACCAAGACCAACCCCTGCAAGACTAGCGCAAGACGAGACTGGGCCTGCAAGACTCTTGCGGTCTTGCAATTAAATCGAATTTGAACCTTATTGACAATATTGATGCACGTTCTCTAGTATCGGTTTCAAGATCACGATTAGTTCTAACACACAAACAATTTTAAACAATTAAATGTATTTATATCTCAGAGAGTATAATAGTTCATTTAACAAAGCTTATAAACACACAACAGATCCAGTATGGGAACTATTTATGTTACGCGATATTTTGATTACCAATGCGTCGGCTGGCTATTATTATTGTTTATTTCATAATCTACTGACTAAGACGCCGCGCCGCTTTACTGATAGACTGTGCGACAAGTGTATCACAGCATTCCCTATACTTTTTGATCGTTGCCGCTGAAAGTTAGCGGATGTCCCAAATAATAAAATAAATTTCTAGATACTCCTGACCGATACAAATAAATATTGTGTTGTCTTCACAAGGAATATCGTAATCGTAAGAATAGGTAGATAATATAATAATTTATTGTGAAAACCCGAACTAATATTATAAATGTGATTACGAGTTTATTTGTTTGTTACGCTTTCACGCCGTAACTACTTGATCGATCATCATAAAATTTTGCCTACACGTTGTACTGAGTACAGAAAAGGACACAGCATACCTTTCATCAAGGAAAATAATATTATTGAGGGATTACCTAATTACCTCCCTAAATTCATGCGAGCGAAGCCGCGAGCAAAAGCTAGTAATAAAACACATTATTACATTACCTTTATATTAAACTATACAAACATTTACTATGTATCGACTCCTATTGTAAATACACTATGTAGCTAGTAGATACATAAATACAGCAGCAGCATAGATCAGTTTAATTCAATAATTAATATAGATTAACTTCATCAAAAGAGGAACGTAATGAAAACGCGTAGATACATTTTATTTTTAGGTAAGAAGATACAGTATAGCTGGTGACGTTTCTTTTTTTTAATCTTCCGAAGTCATCACCTTTTGTTTACTCAACTTTCGGCGTGTACACATAACTAGAAGTTTTATATTTTAACTAGCCATGTCCGCGACTCCGTCCGCATGGAACCTTATGTAAAAAAAAACAGTGACTAATAAAATCGTCTGAATATATTAAGTCTATTTATTTATCTAATTTTCTCTCGTACTTAAGTCGCGTCGTCATTACAATTACAATAACTTTTGATAGAGTGACCCGATTTTAAGGAAACCAAGATTAAATGTTACTCCAGGCTATTCCTTATGAATTCCTTAGTGAGATTTTATCGTGAACGCAGTATTTTAGTAATCATGCGTATTCAAATAAACAGACAGATAGACAAACATTTTTAAAAATGTATTTAATTACTTATGCCAAGACACCAGCAACTATTTTTTTCACAAAAATTTAAAAAGTACAGAAACATTAGATTAACATTCTTATTAGATGTATACATAGATATAGATATAATTTATATCCATTCTTCGCTTTGAGTTCAGAAAAATTATAGTTGTTCTCAGATTAATAAGTTTACAATTTAACATGAGTGACGAAGTTTCAGTTAGTTCTAATCGGAATAGTGGGATTTGTAGCCTCCGATCTAGACACTCTAAAATCAAAAAGTAAATTTAATGAGTTTTTCGAAATGATTTCTGCGACTCAGATAGTTATTTCTAAAGTGTGCCAGAATAAAAAAAATATACAGAGACTTCAGGTTTAAGGAAGCATTTACTATCTGTCTACGAGAAGGAATTGCATATTTTTATTCCAGCAAATAGTCCTTGAAAAACTTGTTAATTATCAATTTAGTTAATTTGATTGGACTTTACTATAAGCTAAAAATCTACCTATCTGTTGGATTGTTCTAAGGTTTAACCTAACGTGTTTAACAAAGACAAATAGATAATAGTAAAATTTGCAAGAATTGCAAGAGTCTTGCTGCAATACCAAGACCAAGACCAAGACTGAGGGTGCACTTAATTTCTAAAACAAGGAAAATTTATACTAATACTATTTATAGATTCAGAGGTTGACTATTTGAACTCGCGAATCTTTATTTATTCTTCTTTGTTTATCTATTTCTATTTATTACTAGCTGTACCTGCAGCTCCGCACGCGTTTTTTTTTATTTGTATTAAAAATTGTGAGACTATGTACAATTATAGAAATGCTCTTTAAGCAATTGTAAGTACGACACGCACGCCACTAATAGTAACATGTAACGTGCACATTAGATATATAAATACTAACAGCGTGTCAAATGAGGTTTGTCATCAGCAACATATTTGGAGCCTTAACCCACAATATACCTACAACACCACACCTACACCACAATATACAATATACCTCAGTGCTCACTTACGCTGTATAAGGAACTAATGAAACAATAACTTAAAATATGATTATAAAGATTTACATTTACATTACATTTAATATACATTGCAATTGTAATGAAGATTTTGTGACTATAAGAAAATCGAATCATGGAACTCTTTACGTAATACGTTTATAATCTAAGATCCTATTAGGAAGGCCTCTATATCATTAAAGTTATTAATAATTATAATGTCGATTTGTAAACAATAAGCTGATAATAATTTCTCTTATTAAAAATAAAGAATGAGTTGAAATCTTGCTAAATTTCATGCAGTCAAAGTCGCGAGTAACAGCTAGTTTAAATTAAAATTGCTTGAATGACTTTTTACAAGGGCCGCTATCTGCCAATGAAAGTTTCGTGAAGATCGGTCTAACCGTTTTGAAGATAGTACTGCGGGCGAAGCCACGGTTAACAGCTAGTTTAAGTTAAAATAGACTAAATTACTTGTTATGATATTTGCTGTCTGCTGGTGAAAATTCCGTAAAAATCAGTCCAACCATTTTGGAGATAGCATTGCGGACGAAGCCGTGTTTAATATTTAGTCTAATTTAGAGTAGCCTAAGTAACCCGTTGTAATTTCAGATATATGCCAGTGAAATTTTCGTCAAAATCGGTTCAGCCGTTTCGGAGATTACCCGGAACAAACAGACAGACAGAAAGACCGACAAAAAATTTAAAAATTGCATTTTTGTTATCAGTGTATACTTTTGTACCCAATCAGTAAAAAAAAATATTTTGATATTATCTACAGACACTTCATTTTTATTATATGTATAGATTATTCATTTCTATACTTTATTTATAACTAGCTGTCATCCGTGGCTCAGCACGCGTTTTTTTTAATGCATTAAAGAAATATAAAATTGTAAGTAGGTGTGTACATTACAGAAATGCTTTTTCAAAAACATTTGTAACTACGACACGCACGCCAACTACTGTAACATGTAACGTGTACATTATATATGTGGATACGAATAGTATATCGAATGGGTTGGGATTTATCATCAGCAACATACCTGGAACTTTAACCTACTATATATCACACTCAGTGCTCATTAACACTATAAAAGAAAGTAATGAAAATTTTAAACTACACATTATCGAACAATATGTGTTAATTTTTTTTATTATATTGTTATAACATGCCCATATTGTCGATATAATTATGTTATTCTTATAAATTGCTATAATCACTGAGTTATGTAGATGTACACGCGGTAAATAAAACATACTGGACGCTAAGTTGACCAAAATGATAATATAATTCAAATTACATAGATTTATTCTTGGAGTCCAGTCAGCGCACGTCTCACGCGCTTGTCTACAGTAAACAAATTATTTTTGATCAATTTCACACGAACGAATGCACAGGTAACAGTTCATCACTACATAGCGTAAAATAAAGTCCTTTTATCTGTCTGTTTATCTGTTCGCGATAAAGTCAAAAACGACAGAACGGGTTTGCGGTTTTCACCAGTAGGTAGAAGGGTTCATGGGGAAGGTTTAGGTATAATTTGTCAAGGTTTTCTTTTTATTATCAGGGCGGGTCAACGTCTGCCGAGCCCGCTAGCTTAAAATAAAATAGCTTATTAGTTAGTTATCTGTGAAAGTCTCGTGAAAATCAGTTCAAGCATTTTGGATATTCAACTGCGGCCGAAGGCGAATAAAAAACCTAATCTATTTTTTATGGGGTCTGCTATCTACCAGTGAATATCCCGTGAAAATTGGTCCAACCATTTTGGAAATAGCAATGCCGGCGAAGCCACGGACAAATAAAATAGAATATGTCAACCGCTATAATTTCGGTTATCTGCCAGTAAAATTCCCGTTAAAATAGGTCCATCCGTTTTGGAAATTACTCGGAATAGATAAACAAACAGACGAAATATAATAATATAAAAATATCGACCGAATATAAAAACACTTTTTTTGTTATTTGTAGTTATATCCATTGACCAAAAAGTTATTATTTATTTTTACAAACACACACTTTATTTTTATAGTACGTAATAGATTGCTAATAAAAAATTGTAATCAAAACTAACGTAGAATAAACTTTTTGAATAGGAACACAAAATAATCTTTGAAAATGTTTGCGATAGAAACTTACCGCGTTACCATGGCAACGTATATAATACTAACGCTAACACGCAGCGAAAGCAATCAAAACGAAAAATATGCCCGATTTTGAAACATTCTTCATCGGCGCTTCACTCCTTTTGATCTTAGCATGATGATATATAGCCTAAAGCCTTCCTCGATAAATGAGCTAGCTAAAACCGAAGAACTTAAGATTTTTTTTTAAATCGGACCTGTAGTAGTTCTTGAGATTAGCGCGTTCAACCAAACAAACAATCAAACAAACTCTTCAGCTTTATATATTAGTATAAATTTTTATTTAAATCTGAACAATGATATTTATGTTCTATACTGTATTTTCTCAAGAAGATATATAGGCTATTGATCCTCAAGCTGAGCAATCGTTGAGAGTCGAGCACTTGACCTAGTGTAGGTTACAGAGTACACTAAAAATAATACAGATGGAATGAGAGGTGTAGCGCGGGGTATCTGGGATTGAATAAAAATTAAACGCAAGGGATACATCTAGTTTATAATAAAGAAAAAAAAACTGATAGAAAAAACACTAAAATTTCTATTAATCATATTAATGTGTAGAAAATCTCTGTATCTCTCTTCTCTTTTTCCATAGACATCATACTTCTCATATTCCACAATTAACACTAAATTAACAACAACTCACGCGTTAAAGTCCGTCAGTCCGTTTGCGGTACACAGGGTAAGAAAGAAATATATATACATCGGTGTCCGTGGGCTTAAATAATATTCAGAATTGCAGATGTTGTTTCCTGAAATTATAATTGTCATCACATCAGACTGTAAGAGACCCACTGCAGGACCACTTTCTGAAGAAAATATGGGAATAAACACCACACTAACCAACGATGCCAGGTATTGGCGATTTCATACTTCAAGAAATCCACAATTCTATATTTTCCAACATACGATGGTATTTCAACAAGATCTCTCATGTTCAGGTTTCCTCACGATATTCTCCTTCACCGTCAGCTGATAGTGTTATCAACTTATATTAGTAAATGTACCAAAATTAAAAAAAAATCTTTGTACATGCCGAAATGATAATGAAAAAGCTAAATTATATGTTTCGTATGTACTTGTTACAATTAATTAAACATCTAAAGTTGTATATCAGATAAGCATAAACGCTAACGATTATACACAATTGAGTGGCCGTGTATACTGAAAATATTTTATTAAAGCAGTATTAAAGATAGCAGTCATGTTGAAGAGATATTTGAATTTTGTAACATTTTACATTATTTACGTTTTATCCAGTAATTTGAACGATTACGTAAGTTTTATTAAAGGAATTATTAAGATTTACTCTGCCTCAGATGTTATTATTATAATTCTTATATTAGGGTCCTTACATATGAAATGAGTGTTTTATCGAACTGGCCAATTTAGTCTCAACTATCTGGCGTTTGGTTAGGATTTTCAAGTTTAAATTGATTTCAAAATTTTAAAGGTGAATTTATGTTTCGAACTTAGTGATTCATTTGTTATCGCACTATTTGATGTTTCTTTGACATCGGTTCTTTTTTTACAATATGTAAAACTTAAAATCTGGTTTTTCCGAAAATGATTTCCACTTAAGCATCAGCGCTGCAGAAACAGCTCGATACAGCAACACATCATCATGTGTAGCGAATCGACTATAAAAGAAAGCAGGCTATATTTTTAGTTCCAACGTTTTAGTTCTGGAAATTCTGACTCGAGGAATAAACCCATACACCTAGATAGAATAATCCAAACTGAATAAAATGTATTTCTTCCCCACGTCACAAAGTAACTTTTGAACATGCTCCGAAGTTTACTTATCTCGAAATTTCTTAATTTAGTTGTAGTAAAATAATAAAAAGTTCGACTAAAATAATTGCCTTTTCAGGGATCATTCGATTTAATTATAACAAAATTTGAACAATGTAAAGGACCGAAACGCAAAGATTGCTGTTCGTCTGTGGTTAAAGCCAGCAATAATTCAACACTTTATTTTGACTTGACTGTTAAAGAAAATACGACACCAACTAAGGTAACATATCCATACGATATATAATGTGTACATAACAACTTTATAAACAATACCAGGTGACTGTTTAGACACTAGCAATATTCCTGGAGCACACTCTGCACTCCCTTCTCGTTCTAAATCAATAAAAAATAGGTGCTTAATATTTGACCTATCTATCTAGAAAAATATACACAATCCTCTACGCGTCTATGTTAAAGCTCAGTGTCAATGACCGTCGGGTGATTTCACTTTCATTTGAAAGGTTTATTGTCTGTTTTACTATCGAAAGTTATTAACTGCGTGCGGGTCGCCCATTGTAGCTTTTGGCAACGGTCATTGCACTTAGATTTATAATTTTAGTTACACGTTTGTAGCGATACATTTGAAAGTCTTAGAACAAACTTTAACTTAGGTTTTCTTGGTTGTTTATTAGTATTTGTTTTAATATTATTATTTTATATGTTAAATGTGACCATGAAGTGTCATATCCTTAAATACTGCGAGTATCTAAACAGTCACATGGTATATCGAGGGGTTTAGAATAAATTTTTCTCAAAACATGTGTTAAACACAGCAAACTAACTAACCGCTATGTTAAACTGTTTCATAAATATCTCACGGCGAGACAAATGAATGTACTAAAGTGGTTTAATTGGTAAAACTTTCAAGACTCAATATCTCAAACACTGTCTTTAATGCACTTATCAGGTTATATCCAATAAACTCTGGATATATGAATCGTTTAAAATTAAAAGCGGCAAAATATATTTGACTTATATGCTAATTGAAAATAAATCAGCAAGATCACGTCAAGTGGAGCCCCTTTTCCCACTTGATCATGGAATTAAAATTAATATATTTCAATATAAAGTAGTCACTCTCAATAATGATACCCTAAAACGGTTTTTAAAATTTTCATTTTTACAACAAATTTTTTGTAAATGAAAATTTTGGAGACTTTTAATTAAAAAATAGATTACAGAGAAACCGTAAAATGTATTTCAATGAAATTTTCAGGATTTGTTGTTTAATATGTATAGTTTAATAAACAATCGATAATTTAAAATGATTCATTTAATAACATAGTATAAAACAAAGTCCCCAACCGCGTCTGTCTGTCTGTCTGTTCGCGATAAACTCAAAAACTACTCAACGGATTTTCATGCGGCTTTGACCAGTGGATAAAGTGATTAATGAGGAACGTTTTAGTATATAATTTGTCAAGGTTTTTTTTTAATAATCAGGGCGAGACAACGTCTGCCGGGTTCGCTAGTTGTTAATAAACTTTTAAATAAACAAATGAAAATTGTAATGACTGATCCCACAAATTATGTAAAAAAAAATTTTCAAGAATATGTATAATCATTAAAGTTTAATATTTTGAAATAAAATTTCACTGCCCGCCATTAGTTTAAACAATATCAATTTATTTATCCCATTTATTTATATTTAAATACCCATTGCATATTCCTGTAAAAAAAATCATAATTTGAGGGAGAAATCATTATAATTTTTATTTGTATATTTAAAAGTTTATTAATAATATGTTAATAGATAAATAATTTCGAATCATCGATTGTTTATTAAACTGTAAATATTAAACAAGAAATCCTGAAAATGACATTGAAATATCTTTTACAGTTTCTCTGTAATCAATTTTTTTATTATTATAAAAATCTCCAAAATTTTCATTAACAAAAAAATTGTTGTAAAAAAGAAAATTTAAAAAAAACCGTTTTAGGGTATCATTATTGATGGTGACTACTTTATATGGAAATACATTCATTTTAATTCCATGATCAAATGGGAAAAGGGGGGTCCACTTGACGTGATCTTACTCAAATGATAATGTTTAATTGTATCCAGAGATATTCATGATGTAAACGTTACTATCACAACTTTTTTTTTTTTTTTTTATATATAGGAGGGAAAAAGAAAGGGGGGGTGACTTAAAGAAAAAGACCCCCACCCCAAAAAACACACCACACAAGGGGGGAGGAGAGAGGGGGGGGGCAGGGGGGGGGGGGGGGGGGGGGGAAAGAGGAGGGGGGAGGGGGAGGGGGGGGGGGGGAACTTTGATTACGTTTAAAACAATTCGACAAGATCAATAAAAAAGAATCTGAGCTGTCACAGTTTATTTTTTTTATTGTGGCACGGTAAAATGACTGCACTATGCTTGATGGTAAGCACAGTATAATCCAAAAACAATGGTGACCACCGAGTAACACACTATCCATGGCCGGTCGCGGCTGTCATGCCGGCCTGCGAAAAGCTAAATATGAACAGGCGGATCTCGAAACGCGACCCGCAGAAGCGATTCACTATGACGGGCTTTTTCGCCATGTACGTGGTGGTTGCGACCCAGTGTGTGTGTTTCGCCACATTGCCATTGCCTCGTTCGTTATTCAGCAGGGTGCATCACGTGCAGGTAAGGTACTTGGATGTCTCAAGTCTTATGATATTATTCAACACCCCTTACACCCCTTATTCTACTTTTATCAACATCCTAACAAAAGTTTTTTTTTTCAGGGAAAAATTCTAGCAATGTCAAATGGAAAAGAATTTCTAAGGCTACAAATGAAAAAGCCGTGCGACCATTTATTCCTTCGCCCTTTGTTTCAGACCATTATGAACGTGACAAAAAATTGCATCGTTTTAAAAGTAAAGCATTCCATTAGAGTAAATCTACAAAGTATAATTATCTGTGGTTTATCTGAGCCATTCGCGTTGAAGCCAAATGGTTGAAAAGATTTTGATGAAACTTTTACTAATAGATATAAGATTTTTCACAATATAACTTAGCTTATATATCAAAATACTTTTCTATTCTAACCAGTATTGATAAAACTTGGCAGAGCTAATTTAAAATTGGCAAATGAATATAGAGGTTGATTACTAATAACAATAAAAGATGACCCCCAATTAATTTAGATTTTAAAGTCGAGGCTGTACTATAACTGTGTACTTTTTTTATTTTTGAAAGTCAATTATAGTCTGAAATATTTAAACTACTTCATTTGTAAATTGAATGTATTGACATTACTCTTATTTTCACATCTATTGACACCCAGAGCAATAATTATATGCATTTTATACAGTTAATTGATGAATAAAAGATATGATGTGTTGCATAGGCTCAATATAAAATATCAATATTACACGTACACAGGCCGCATATTACGCATCGCTAGTTTGATGCAACCGCAATACGTCACGAGTATGTCGAGGTCATCGGTGACGCGAACCCATACGCTTTTCATCTACTAATTTTTTAAGTTTTTACCAATTTCTAAGAAGGTTTTACTGCAATACGTATGGAGTACACAAAAAAAAATTGAAAACAAAGTCGCGAGCACCAGTTTGTACATAATGATAATTCATTCTCATAATAGTATTATCGTATTTTTCATTGTTGAAAGTATACAATATATTTTGTAATATAATAAATTGTCTTTTTTTTCAGGGAAACTATGTATTTAATATTGATCTACAAGAAATAGCTCAAAAGTATTATGGAGGGATGTTTTTGTTTGGCAATTGGACTTTTAAATCGCTGTTCTATAACGATGAATGTAATTTTTCGTGTTCCGTAGTCGAAGTTGAATTCACTCCGAAGAACAAAACAAACGCAGCAAAAACTAATAACTCGAAATAATTATATAAGTAACAACTCAGTGTATTTTAACGATTACCGGCTTATACCCATGACGTCATTTAAGTTGTCACTATTTAATCATTATATGTATTTTATGTATAAAGAAAGAAAAAAAAAACAAACATAGACTTTACTCACAAAATTTCTTATTAGTGTTTTGTAGCGCTTATAAAATTGTACTTTATTACAACTCTAATAATCGTATATTAAATTGAAATTCTGTATTTTTGGTGCTACGTTTACAGCAGACTTCCATCATTTTATTGATACAGCATGACTGGTTAAAGAGTTGCAATATTCTCACAGACTACTCATTACTTGCTTCTCATTCTAAATCGATTTAAAAAATAGGTGCTTATATTAGACTTAGCATTTGACATCTCGAGAAACGCAAAAAACACAAAACAACAACAGGTGATTTATGCAAAAACGAACTGTTGTAATCAATACGGAAGTGGTGAATCACGCCACGCCATACACTCCGGCCCGCGTCTCGCTTTCCATTGTTCGATCGTACGATATTCCGATAATAAGCAGTTATGTAATGATTAACCTTGAAAAGTGCCCCTTTCATTTTGTTTATTAAACCTGGGTGTAATTTTTTTACGTTTAAAAGTATCGTTCTCTAATTTTTAAAAGTTTTAGAACAAACTTTAAGGTTCTCTATGTTGTTTGTTAGTATTTGTTTTGATATTATTATTTTATGTAACTGTGACCATGAACTACCACACGATTGAACGGTGCCACCCTTTACTACTACTGTCAACATAGATTTAGATTCTTTTATAATTACATTAATCTGTAATTTTTAGAAACTTCAGAATTATTAAAAATATTCTATCGGACTAAATACGTTTAATAAAAATGCAGTAATAGTCATAAATAGATCTATACAACAACAACAACAACAAAAAAACAATTGAAATAATCCCGTAATTATTAACTACTTCAAACATTGTAATAAACCAACCAATACAAGACCAGCATATAGGGACACCCCACTTTATGCGAACAAATACTTTCCCAACAAAATGGTGATTACCTATGAATATATTTGTGTATATAATCAAAGGGTGATACGAGAAATTAGTGTAAAGTAGTATGCTTTTATCAAACAAAACGTACAAACAATTCAACCATTTGTATTTTTAATGAAATGGCTGGGTTAAAAAAACAGAGCGGTAATGATGGGTTTTTTTCTTAGGCGACGGTAACATAGAAGTAAAGATTAGCTTTAAATCCTAAGTAATATTATAAATACAAAAGTGTGTTTTTTATTTTGTTACGCTTTCACCCCTTAATACTCTACCGACCATCATGACATTTTATATACAAGTTGTCAGAAATACAGAAAAGGATATATGGTGCCTATCATCTAGAGCAGCTATACTCAACCTGCGGCCCGCCGGGTCTTTGTAGTAGCCCACCGGGTTATACTTTATTTTCAATTATTTTAAATTACGTGGCCATCAGAAAAACTATGTGCACACTGAGTAAATTTATTAGATCCCAGATAACCCGACCACAACGCGTTTCTTATGATATAAGGGATATACCAAGCTTATGTTATTGGACAACCATTTTTCACTACATTAATACGTTCTTAATTTGATTTTTTTTAATTTAATACCTGAATATTTGTACTTTACGGCCCGTGATACCACGAGTGAAACGTGTTTGTGGCCCGTTTAAAAAAAGGTTGAGTACCACTGATCTAGAGCAATGGTCCCTAAACTTTTTTATTTCAGATCCCTAACCAATTCTTATTGTTTTGGATAGACCCCCTTATCTTTCGAATAGCTTTGAATCCACGAAGCGTATAGGTTGCTGAATGAAATTTAATATATAATTAGGTATTATAAATCTACTACGGAATTCATAATAATTCAATGTTTTCTTCAAATTAAATTTTAACCACAGTACCTATAAAATAGTTTTAGAAGTTCAATCCATTATTGACGAGAAATTTTCTCCGTTACAAACCACGTTACGTCAAATCCGCGTAAAGAGTCGTTTTTCTCATTATATAACATTACAAAAATAAAATAAATAAGAACAATTAAAGTATATTATATTTACACGAATAAATTATTATTTCTAATCTTATTTATATTAATATTTTATAAACTAATCGAAAGGGCAATCTTCTTGGTGATCCACTTTCACACAGTACATTCCACGTGAACTGAAACAAAGAAAAATCATTTTAATTTATAGAGAATTGTAAGAGATTAATACAATCGATAACTACAATAATAATTCGGGCAAAAATTAAGAAACGACTATTGGTACTATCAATACTCATAATTAACTAGCAGGCCCGGCAGACGTTGTGCTGCCCTGATTATAAAAAAAAATCCTTGACAAATTATATACCAAAACCTTCCTCATGAACCACTCTATCTACTGGTGAAAACCGCAATAAAATCCATTCAGTACTTTTTGAGTTTATCGCGAACAGACAGACAGACAGACGCGGTAGGTGACTTTGTTTTATACTATGTAATTGGAAAAATTATGCTAACACACAAAGATACTTTATTTAATGTGATTTTGGTAAGTTAACCTTTCATTTTTTATTATGACCTTACCACAAAAACTTTATCACCAATTTACAAGTAATGATAGCTTAGTTGATAGCGTGTTGGACACCTCGTCGATGGACGCAGGTTCGAATCCTTGCAACTAATTCGGAGGTTTCGGTAAAGGAATACATCGTGACGAACCCATAGCATGGTTGTAGGACTCTTTCTAAGTCCGTCTGGGTAGCTACCACGCTCGAGTTCAAAAACTGTCACCAAGCACCTGTCGGTGTGTTCCGGCAACTGCACTTGAGAGGCTGTCCTCCTCTAGGTTTAGCGTCTTTACCATCTTAGATTAGATCTCATCTTAGATTTTCGTCAGTTAACATCAGATGATATTGTGGTCATGATACGCTAGAATCTACAAAGTATAAAAAAGCGATCAAAATGCTATAATAAAATCTCAACGAAAAATAAAACGACCTCAAAAATATTTAGTCTAAAAATCAACCAGAAAATCCATAACCATAGCTAAGTACCTACCTAGTACTGCATTATCATAAACCTACTAATAGCTCAATCACTATACATTGATTCTGAAGAATTCCCTGGCATATCTTCGTAACCTGAGGTCCAATGTTAATGAAATATTATTCTCAATACCGGTTTACAAATAAGGAAGCTTGGAGGTAAAATATATTTAAAAAAATATACAACCGAACTCACAACCCCGCTTCTTTTTGAAGTCAGTTAAAAAAGTAATTACGATTTAATCGTAATACACTTCATGAGCTTTTTCCAAAATATAAATGACCAGTTCATAATCGATACTAATATTATAAAACTGAAGAGTTTGTTGGCTTGAACGCGCTGATATCAGGAACTACTGTTCCGCTTTTGAAAGATTATTTCAGTATTAAATAGCTCGTTTTCATTTTCATTTAATAGACCAATTATATACCTAAACCTTCATGAATCACTCTATCTACTGGTGAAAAACGCATAAAAATCCGTTCAGTAGTTTTTGAGTTTATAGAGAACAAACAGACAGACGTGGCAGAGGACTTTGTTTTATAAGTGTAGTGTAGTGATTTTTATGTAATTAACATTAAAAACAAATAATTTGTACCAACCTATCTGGTATATCATCTCCAATTCTGACCGCTTTTCTATCAGTCCTAATACCCCATCTTCCTCTGGGTTTAGGACATGAGCTGTCACAAGGAATTCCAACCAGCCGCAGATTTTTTCGCACACTCGCAGCAAAATAACAAGAACTCTTGAAATGACTACATCGCGCTATACCTGTAATAATATTGGAATTCTGTTTACCTAACCATACAATAACTATTTTTTTATTTACCGTATATGGATATAGTCATCATAATTTATTAATTTTCCACTTATTTTCTCGTCGTTATTAATTTTTTAACAGTTTTGTATCATGAACTCCTAATACATAGTACAATAGTATGATGAGAATTAATTCTAACAATGTTTTATATTATTACGAACTGTAGTATACTGCATTTTCGAAGACTAAAGAAATGTTTACAAAAATCTAGAATTCTACACGAACTTAATGTATAAACCCGCAAAAAAAGATAAGGCATTAATGTAAAGAGTCAATTCACGAAACAAGTAAACATTGTGTCGTTATCGGTTTAAAGATCGTAAACGAACAAACAAGATTTCAAAATAATATGTCACGAAATTTCATCCTCCCGATAAACGTTTCGAGTCTGTTATAAATCCCATTCTATCGCATTCTAGAAATTTCGACCCCTATCTTGTAATCAATATATTTTAAAGAGTCATTATGTGATCGAGCACAGTATTATTTAAAAAAATCAAGTAACAGCCGTATGAAGTCTACAAGAGAATTATTGTTGCGGCGAAGAATATCCCATGATAATGAGTATTCTACTTTTTTCTATGTATTTATATGAATAAATTCTTTAACTGAAAGCAACAAGAACGTATTAGTACTTACGCATAAAATGTCCTTTGCAACCGGGTTGCAAGTGTCCCCCGTTGACACAGAAATCTGCGTGTCCAATTTGTCCGCTTTCGCCAAGGAATCCAGCGTTTGTATGTAACACTTGAACGACATGAGCATCATCTCGGGTGAGGCGAAACTGTCGCGACCCGTAATCCATCACCAATGGTCGAGCAGGATCAAGACCTTACCCAAGAAACCACCATTTAATTAAGTTTACAATTACCATGTGATAGTTATAAAAAAAAGATTTGTATATTACGTCCTAAACACCCCAAATGATAGCATAAGACGTGTAGAATACGTAAGTTCAAAAACAATTCATGGGATGTTTGCATATGCTTGGGTTAATGATTTTTATGCCATCATGCGTAAGAGATCAGCATCCATCCTAGGTCAACTCCGCAGCGGTCCCAATACAGCAATAAAAATACTGGTAGGCGTATACGATAGTCCTTGTCTAAAGCACCGGATATATAATTGTGGTTGTATAATGCTGTGATAAAATATGTCATTTAATTTTTGTTACAAACTCGATAAACTTAATCTTCTGGTACATTTAATTCCTTAGTTCAACTAAGTAGCTAGTATTTTATTTATAGTAATTTTTTTTTATTTATGTGATGGAACTTCGTTCTCTTGTGAATAAATAAAGACCAAGAGATATGATTCCATTGTCAAACGCCATTGTCACATTAGCGCAGTAAGATATCTCTTCATTCGTCGCTTGGTAGGTCCTATATCATAAGAGATTTAAAGCAAAGATGGTTCAATTGTGGCGTGTTTGGACACTGAGTTGATCGGTATAGATTTCAGTGCCTACAATAAGATTGAGCTGTTGTTGAAAGGTGGCATTGGTGGTAGGTTTTTTTTTTTAATACCTGCGTATGCCAGCAACTATCGTCAATTACATACTGACGCCATGTATTCCGGCAGCTGCTTTTGAGAACTAATCTAGACTTAATGTTTTGGGTTGCACCGTAACTTATCCCTAAACACTAAACCCATAAACAGTTTCTAAAAAAGATAATATCGTTGTCTCGTTTTCTATTTTAATAACTAAAACTGTATCCGATTTTAGCGTTAGTGCTTTTGCTTCAAAATTGGAAGTATCCTAAACATAAGATATATCTTTTACCGTTTGTATACAAATGAATGTCTTACCTTTTATTCGTATTCGACGAAGTGTAACTAGACTAGATGTTAAATTTATTTTACCATGAATACCTTCATCTATCAGAGTAATATTATCAACGTATAATTTATTATCATTTATCAACCAAATTAAGAAAAATGACTTCCGAACATTCAAGAATCATCTCCAACCTCAATTTGACAAACAAAAATACTATAATTGTTTTCATAATAATGTGTTCAGATAACTACTTCATGCAAAACAACTTAAGATAATAATCACTTACTATGGTAATAATATCTTTTATGTAATAAATCACTTGTGGTGTGTGTGATTGACCCGTAAATCATAAGTTAATTGTCCAATAGCGTTCCTTTATACATATCTAGGGAACAAATGGAACCTGTGGACATAAGTCGCCGTCCGTTTTATTCCTTCTATGTGCTGGGTCTTATATTTTTATACAGTTTATTTTTTCTGAGATCTAATACCTCCATATATAAAGAGACCACTTTTATCTTTACTCAATACGTAATATCCTCTTCCTACGGTTACAAAGGAAACATATTCCATGCGCTTTTTTACGAAAAAAGTATTAGCACAAAGATAGGATTACCAAATGTCGATATTTTATTTATGAAAGCGTTACTTTGCGGAAATCCATAGTTATGAGTTAGTGTGGAAGTTACTTCGCACTTCCGTTTGGAATTGGTTGCAGTAAGACGTGAGAGTGGCAAACAATTCCAAACGGATGTGCAAAGGATCGTCCACCTCAAATTTACCAAATATCGTAACAAACAATTTTAACCAATAAAGTATGTCGATCGTGGATATTATGAACTCTAATATGTACTCATTGTAACTAGTATCTTACTTGTATTTAGGTTAGATTATACATTGACCACAATCGTAAATGTAAGTGATGACGTGCCTATGTACGGCAATGAGCTAAGCCTAGAAAAGGAACTGGTTCTAAATATAACTGCCATACACACGAACAGACTTAATGGCGCTTTTCCGCTTGCAAACAAAAATCCAAACTGCTGGATTAGATCCTATATATTTCGAATATGCAGTATACAAACACACTGACGTCACCATTGCTATTAGAATAAAAATGTGTTGTATTGCTGTTAGTTAAAACCCGCGCCAAACTTTATGGCCGCTCTGAATATAACCGT
This sequence comes from Antheraea yamamai, assembly GCA_036509395.1. Taxonomy (NCBI): domain Eukaryota; kingdom Metazoa; phylum Arthropoda; class Insecta; order Lepidoptera; family Saturniidae; genus Antheraea; species Antheraea yamamai. The sequence goes on along the minus strand of AP028435.1, from coordinate 8,089,202 downwards.
AAATTCGGGCTTACGCTTAAAATAATCAAGAATGTAATATAAAATTAAATTAACATTATAGGAATCGAAAATTAGCATTTATTTATCCTTCAGTTCTCTCGATGTTATGAACATAATACCATCAACCTGCAAGAGACCCACTGCAGGGACATAGTCCTCTTCCCGAAGGAATGTATGCGCATAATCACCACGCCAACACACTACGTATTGGCCATTTCAAGCTCTGAGAAATTCATAGTTCTGTTTTCCCACATATAGTAGTACTACAAGAACATTTCTCAGGTTCGGATTTCTTCACGATGTTTTCCTTCACACGTCAGACGATAGTGTTGCCAATTTAAATTAGTAAATATAAGCAAATTCCGAAAAATTCGTTAACTTCGAACCTGCGGACATTGAAATGATATTCCACCGATTAAACTACTAGATCACCACGACTATAACATAATATGATACGTATTCATACCTAAATTTATGCTCTGCGCACCTATCTTTAGAGCGGTAAAAAGTTCACTTGCTAAAGCCTGTGCTTCAACCATCTTTCAGCATTAAATACAAGCAAATTCGTCCAAACTAAACCTACAATTTGGTCCAAAACAAATGATTTTTAGGTACGACAAAATTAACTATATATCGGTAAGCGAGACCAATAACTTTGTGATAATGTTTATTCGAGTAAATTTTGAATATCTACGGTGTTCTGCTGTACAATAATTTTGAACAAACACAATCATACATTTTTAATTATTAAAAAACTACCTATAATATATTAATATAAATTAATAGATCTTTCTAATTGATATACGATATATTTGCAGTAAAAAAATAGGAAGCATAAAAGCATGACAGATAATAGAATGACGTATTATATATATTTCAATCAATTTTTCATAAATAAATTAATCTAAGATATGCTAAGATTAGAAAGAATTTAAAACTACCTGATCTATTTGACGATAACCATTCTACATTGTGAAATCTTGCACAATATTTGATAAAAAAATTTGATGTCATGAATCATGTAGTCTATTTGATATGACTAGCAGAACTAAAAACAAGCGAAGTCCTAAGGACAGTCATGATAGGTTGCTACTCATGAGCGCTAAGTGGAACGAGCGTGACTGCACTGCAACAATGATTTCTTTCGCAATCAAACCTTGCAAAGACTCTCCCGCTCTAAATATTTAGTATCGCTAACAATCTTAGACTGAAAGTAAATATATTTTGAAAAGTAATGTCAATAGAAAAACTTATTCGAAAGCGAAATTTCGATAACGTAACAACAATCACTTCATTTTTATCAGTTATTATTGTAAACGAGGAGTTATAAAAACCATATGTAACCGCTTATCACAATATTTCAGAGATATGTAGGGTCAGCCATGACTAGCATTGTGTTATATAACTTATTTATTATCATTCATTACCATTATGCTTACTCACACTGTGAAAAAAGATCGCGCGTTTGTTAGTACAATTCTGTATGTAACACACGGAATCACATGTAGACGCACTAGTAACGTAAAACATACGTATTAAAAAAGGTACAAGTTTGACGAGACGTTGAGGAGATACTAATAATCCGTGGGAATATATTGTTTTATGAACTTGTATGTCGCTTAACCGTTCAGTAGGTGGTAGAACCACGCTGAAACTATTACTGGTTTCAGCATAAATGGGTCGGCTCGCCCGGGGTAGTACCACCCTCTCACAGAAAACCGACGTGAAGTAACAGTGCTTGCATTGTTGCGTTTCGTTCGGTCAGTGAGAGCGCCGGACACCCACCTCCCCTCCCCTTCCACTTTCCTCTTCCCTTCCTCCCCCCTCTCCCCCCTCCCTACACAGGCTGGCAACGCACTTGCGACTCCCCTGGTGTTGCAAGTGTCTATAGACGGTGGTGATCACTTACATCAGGTGACCCACGTGTTCGTTTGCCTCCTATGATATAAAAAAAAAAAAAAAAAAAAAAAAAAAAACCGACTATAAAATAAATGCGCACACCAGCTATTCCAACTATATGTGGTAAATTATAAAACGGTTTTCTTTTGCCATCCTATAACATACGAAACACGTTTTACTGTGTATCCGCAGATACTATTTTTATGAAGAAAAATCCTTTTGTAGTTTTTAAACTGAAAATGACTGCGACCAATATTCATAATATTTTTTGAGTTATCATCTATACATTAGTAATAATCAAATTACGATTCTACCTTCTGTTCTCCATTTTAGATATGCATCACGGCTGAGAACAAAAATTGCATGGAATTTTATTCGAATAGTTATGTAACATTCAGAATAAAAAATATAAACAATGAAATAGAAAATCGCGCAGCGAGAATTTTCAGTGCGACCCTAGCCTAATCGAACACGTCAAAAATATTTCAGAATGAGAAGTCAGAACAGTCAGAGGTGAGAACTTGCTATCACAGACTAGTCACGGTATTCTACCGGCAACCGTAGACAGGAACACACGTCTATATATCGGAGTTAATTCTATAAAGATGGTTAAAGTAGACATCAAGTACACTAAGGTTAGTATTATATATTTCAATTTTAAAATTATCTCATCTGCATAGTGAGAAGTGTTAAAGGGGTAATTATTTAATTTTTAAATCTATAACTAATTAATAAAAATTTATACAGATTTTTTACATTTAAAAAAAAATATTTTTCAATTGTTGTCGAAGGTATATTTTAAAATAAATAAATAGAAATAATATTTTAATAATATATGTTTTACAATATATATTTATACGGTTTTATTAAAATACCTTTATAATTTTCTGAGTTATTATTTATAAATTGTGAATTCGAAAGTAGCTTAATATTTTAATTTGATTTAGAAAAATAATAAACATAATTTAGTCGTTGTTTTCTTATTAGACGAAAGTATATGTAATTTTGTTAATATTTTTATCTACCCACCTGATTCATGAATATACGCCGATATATAAAATAAACGAAAAGTAGTTAATTAAAAATAGAGTGTATATAGAAAATACATAATAAACAGAAAAATTAATTAAGCAGGTAATACTTACGTAAAGAAAATAATGAATATTTAAAATTTTGAAAAAATTTGTAGTGGCAATATAATATTCTTAAACACATAAGTGTCTTAAAAAAGTAAACATTCAAAAGTTTTCACACTCATTTTTATTTTTGTGATGCAGCTATCGCAACAAGAAAAGTAAAATTTGATCTGAAAGGATTCAAGGAGACTGGCAAAAACTGAAAAAAAATGAACACAGTGTTATTTCAGAACAAACATGACTTATATAATAACTATCTGCGTAGAAATACAATTACAGTTTCTCGCTGCTAAGTCCTATTAATAAACCTGTACAAAAATTTACAGCTTCGTATTCGTATCGACTAAAGAAAATTTCTAAACAGATACACATGTTATTCGTTTCTTTTGTAGCGGATCAATTCAGCTGTGGCAAGTATTTATTTAGGTGTAGAGAAAATAAAAACAAAAGTCACGGAAGAAATAAGAAAAATTTCTTACAAAAAGTCTTTAACGCAAATAAATATATCCTTCGATAATACCTTTTCGTGTAACAATCAAAACGAGTCCCAATTTTCAGTGTAAATTGTTAACGTTCATTGTAAGATCCTATTAAATTATTAGAAACTAGCTGTGCCCGCGACTTCGTCCGCAGGGAACTCAATGCAATAAACAGTCTATGGTTTATTGTGTTTTAGATATCAATGATATTTATATATATGCCCCCTTTTGATATCAGATTGGCATAGGCGTGCGACTGAATTGGAGGAATATTCCTTTCGCGGGAGAGGAGTAGGTCCGGGGGGTTGGGGGGGGGATAGGGCGGGACAACGTCAGCCGGGCCCGCTAGTAAATTATATAATATCCTCTTCCTGTTAGAGATTAAAGTGCATCTATCTACCTACTCTTTTCTCGTATTGAGTTCTCGAGTCATCATTAAAATTATAATAACTTTTGATAGAATGGGCCGATTTTAGTTCAACAAATATTAAATAATACTGGAGGATGTGCTCTATGATTATATATATGCTAAACTATTCTAAGCTATTCATAAATATATTCGTTTGTGGGTCATACAATTGAAATTGCATGATGTACCAATGATATTGCTATACACAATAAAGACTAGACTAATCAATAGTTCAATTAAACACACATAGATGTAGACACATAATATTATATCTCGAGAACCAGGAATTGTTTTCAATGTCACATAATATGAATTCATCAAGACAAATATAGACCACGCTATAAAAAATTGCGGAATGTGACACATAGTCACCTCGAATAACTCAAACATATCAACGAGTGTTACTATGAATCTCCAAAGAATTGGTATATATATAACGTAAAAATATTTTGATGTTAATTTTACAGTACTAATAACTCATAAGACAGAGTAAATCGTTTGGTACATAATCCTAGTTTAAAAAAGATAAACTAATTATGCAATACACTTACATGTCATTTAATACCATATAATCACACTTACTACGTCAATTAATAAAGGCCATATACCTTTACACAAGTTTATTAAATTCATACATTTTTATCCAATAGATAACTATATATAGGTTTTATAGGTGGTAGAGCCACGCTGAAGCTATAACTGGTTTCAGCATGAATGGGTCGGCTCGCTCGGGGTAGTACCTCCCTCTCATAGAAACCCGACGTGAAGTAACAGTGCTTGTATTGTTGCGTTTCCTTCGGTCAGTGAGAGCTCCAGAGGCCCACCTCCCCTCCCCTCTTCTCTCTCTCTCTCCCTCTCCTTCCCCTAAAGGGTGGCAACGCAATTGCGACTCCCCTGGTGTTGTTAGTGTCTAAGGACGGCGATGATCACTTAACATCAGGTGACCCACCTGTTCGTTTGCCTCCTATGATATAAAAAATAAATAAATAACATTTACTCAGACTACATTTGTAAAAACGTCTTTACAGTCTTTTCTATCTACATAAAATATTATCAGCAAAAGAAAAGGTTTAATTTTTATTCGTTGTCTACAGTTGTTCATCAACAACGAATGGGTGGATGCTGTCAGCAAGAAAACCTTCCCGACAATCAATCCTCAAGATGAGAGTGTCATCGTCAAAGTAGCTGAAGGAGATAAGGTATTTTATATATCCATAATAATATTATAAAAATCGAGTAATTGTTTGAATGCGATAATGTCAGATGTGGCAAAATATATTTGCAATTTATTGACAACAAGAGATACAATGAGAGTATGTATAATTACGCTTGCATATACAAAACGTAAGTCAAAAAGTATGCTAATGTTTAGATAAATGTACAATATATAAGGCCAAATTAAAGACCGATTTTTTATAGACTTACTAGCGTAGTGTTTCTATCAACCGTATATCAAACATTGGTGTATATATTTTAAAATTGTCGAAACTTGTTCATGTAAAAGAGAAAATTGATTGTTGTAAACTGTGAACGCCTACGTAAATATCCATTTGGATAAATATTAAAACATCTCACAAATATCTGTAAAATACTGTTTATGAAATTCCGATTTGTTTATTAATATAATTGGTTGTATGGGATTTTTTACAATTGTCGGGTACTTATATGGATAAGTTAGCATATAACAATGTAGCACATTATCATAAGCAAACCAAAACAAATCATTTGGTCAACAGGCACCGATAAAGCAGCCAAACTGCACATTTTTTATTGGTTGCAATATAAAAAATGTGCCTTTATTTATCATCATGAAAGTAATTATCTCTTTATTTCTATCAAAGCAACAAAATTATAGATGGTAACTAATATCCAAAAGTTATCTCCTACAAACTTATTAACAAGGTTACCTGTTTATCATACTAAAATAACTTTAAAGATGTAACAATAAATAAACGAGTGTCACTTGGGTTGCGATAATGAGATCTCACAATACCTGTAAAATTTGCCGGGTAATCATAATTTCATGCCTTTTCTTGCACATTCATTACGCATTATGATTCAATGATAAGCAAGCAATTTTGCTTGTGTAAAAACGATGATTTAACAAAATTTCAACATTTTCGTTTATACCCTTATCAGATCATTAGCTTTGACATTCATAAAGATATTAATGATTGTGGTGATACAGCAAATCGTATTGATTATAATTAATTCTACGCCAAAATACTCCTGTTTATTTTAGGCTGATATCGACTTAGCTGTAGCTGCCGCGAAGAAGGCTTTTCACCGTTACTCCGAATGGCGTCTCCTGAATGCTTCGCAAAGAGGATTCCTGCTTTACAAACTGGCCACGCTCATGGAGAGAGATTCAAAATATTTGGCAGAACTCGAAACTTTGGATAACGGAAAACCAGTCAAACAAGCAGAACAGGAAGTCTTGTGGGCCGCAGGAATCGTCAAATTTTATGCAGGAAAAGCAGACAAAATCTTGGGCTCTACAATTCCTGCCGGTAAAGAATCTTTTATATTCAGGGTAATATCAATTATCAATAAGAATCTAAGGTTTTAATATACACTTATTTTTACTTAGTAGATAAAAAGCAGGTTTACGATCGATTACATACTAACACAATTAACATATCTTTACAAGATAAACTAATAAATTCTTATCGCTTTATACTTAAAAATCCTTATCTTCATATTCACTATGTTGTTTATAATTCTTCCCAATGTTTCTTTTTTCAAGATAATCTGTGTATTAGCTGTACTTTTTGTCTGCATTGTATTTATTAATGAATGTATGTCAATTGTTTTAGATGGTGAAGTCCTTACGTTCACCTTGAAAGAACCTGTTGGCGTTTGCGGCCAAATCTTACCATGGAATTACCCCATACCAATGTTTATTTGGAAAATTGCTCCCGCTTTGGCTGCAGGTATGTAATTTTATCGTATTGTAACTAATAACACATGTATCCAAATAAGAAGAGTTTGCAAGTTACACCATTTCTATTTTAATGCAGATAATATTTGATATAAGGTCTAGCGAACGTTTTCCTCATGGATCACTTTATTTACTGGTGAAAACCGCATGAAAGTCCGTTCCATAAGTTTTAAGTTTATCGCGAATAGACAGACAGGCGTGGCAGAGGACTTTGTTTTATAATATGTAGTAATAGTGATAACGGGCCTTATTTAAGAGTTATCTAATTAAAAGATCGAATGTTTCTATAACTTATTATGAAATTATAATGGAAGTTAAAATCAAAATTGCAATTAATCGCATTCTGATATACGTTTCCATATTCTTCACAATATTTTTAGGTTGCACGGTCGTTGTGAAGCCTGCCGAACAAACACCCCTTACAGCATTAGCAATAGCCGCGCTTATCAAAGAAGCTGGTTTCCCAGCAGGAGTAGTTAATGTAGTTCTTGGCTACGGTCCTACCGCTGGAGCAGCTTTAACTCTTCACCCTGATGTCGATAAAGTTGCTTTCACCGGTTCTACTGAAGTAAGTAAATATTATCAAGTGACTATTACTTAAACTTATTATGTACATATCATATTAACTTAATTTATTATAATCGCTATATTGTAGCGATAATGCAACAGAACATTGTAACAAAAACTGATAAAATTGTATAACATATTTCCGTATTAATACTCTGATAATGATTGCTAAAACGCGTTCTACTAAAAAACATGCAATATTCATAGAATTATAAACATACTAGCTCTGAACAACAGCTGTCCAATTAGCGTGATCACAAAGGATATGCAAGGCAAGTCTTGGCAACGAACAGCTGTATAAGTATATTAAATTTGTCATCAACAAATTTGTCATCAACAGAGCATTTATTTCAATACAGTTGAAACACATGATTGTCTTGATGTGGAAATTCATCATAAAAATATAAATGATATTTGGTGCATTTTAAATGGAGCAATAGTGGCAATTATAAGTATTAGGGCGGGCCAAAAAAATCGACGTTTTTTTAACTTTATACTCTGAAAAATAGGTCAGTAGACTCCTTAAAAAAAATTCTCTCCAAGTATGAGCTCTAAATTTTATAGGAAAGTCTACCGCCTCTCGGTTTTTTTTATTTTTTTGAATTTTCTACAGAAAAGATCTTTTACATTTTTTTTTTGTAAACCTCACCGGTTACAAATTATTGAAGGTTGAAGTTGGATTATTTTCCGGCAAATTTCTTTTTTCTTATATCATCATCATAAATAAACGGTGAGGTTGGCAAAAAAAATGTAAAAGACCTTTTCTGTAGAAAATTCAATTTCCTATAAATATATGAGACGAGATATTTTTTTCAAACGGAATGCCGAAAAATAATTTTTTCTTTCTAATAATAAGGAAAAAATAAAAAACTTTCCTATTAATATTAAGAGCTCATACTTGGAGAGAATTTTTTTGAGGTATCTACCAACCATTTATCAAAGTATAAAGTTTTAAAAAATAAGTCGATTTTTTTGGTCCACCTTAATAAGTAGGTAGGGTAAAAATTTCTGTAGCAACTAATTATTTAAATATAATTTGAAATCCTTAAAAAATTAACAACAGGTCAAATTCAATATTTTTGACACAGTAAATAAAGAGACAAATTTTGTTTTGATTAATTTGAGCTTATTGCCGCATACCATTACTTTGTGATGATTCGTATCTTTATGTTTTGCTATTTTTATCAAGTATCAATAATCATGCCATAAATATGGTAAACAATGTTAATCCTTAGCAGATTCCTACATACTTATATTGCATTACTATGTATACTCATGTTCCTGTTATTTTATATTTATGAGAGTGATATCAAAGACTGTGGTACAAGCATTTATTTAATTGACAGGTGGGGCGTTTAATAATGCGCGCAGCACCTGAAGTAAATCTAAAACGCGTCACCCTTGAACTTGGCGGCAAGAGCGCACTTGTTATCTTCAATGATGCTGACGGTATACAAAATTTACTTAAATTATATTACATATTAGTACTCTTAGTTTCATACTATTCTTTCATACATACATATTATCCAAGCATTGTCTTTACTATTGATAAAGCAGCAATGAATATCATCGAGTTATAAGTGACCCATATTTATACAAATATAACAAGGTTGAACAAATGTTTAAATTAATAATTGGGTCCTAATATCTTCACTCATGTAGCTCTTGTAAAATTAGTAAGGGTTTCGATATGTATTTGACCAGTTTAAGCTTGAATCGAGGTCGCAATGAACACAAAAAATTAAGAATGAAATCCCTTTTCAGGCGTAGGTCACGATTACAGGTTATTTGGTTAATAAAGATTAATTGGTGACTATAATTATAGTATGACATTGGCTCTATTTTGCACATATAACAGGAATATTTCACATGCATATATATCAGTAATAAATAAATTTAGTACAGGATTTTAAATTGAGTCAATATAACTACTATAGGCATGTTCTAACAATTCCAATTATACTACTAGGTATGATCTCTTTATACAGATGTGTGATATTTGTGTTGTTAAATGTTGACCCTGACGAGGTTCTTGATCTTGATTACACGTGTCTACGCTGCTAATATTCGACAATTCTCTTCAGGGTCACACAAATATTAGTGATTCTAATAATGTGTTCAAGTCAAAATAAAAATTCAATGTTTTTTAATTATCTTTTCTTGTTTCTCTGATACGTCTGGTTACATGATGCAACTGTTGACATAGACTTTTTGTTTTATATCGACGATCAATATGTACTGATGCATTTGCTATATTTATATCATTTAGCAATCTATGGCAATCCGTAAGTAATGTTTTAGTCCAAAGATAATGCAATCGTGTAATCGCACGTTGTGTTTATATTTCAAGAGCTTATAGGCTTAAACCCTTATACTACTCTGAAACTATATATTTATGAATTATAACAATATCCTATATTTATAAAGTGTAAACTTCTATATTTTTAGTGGACAAAGCAGCCGAAATTGCTCATAACGCTGCCTTCGCTAACGCTGGACAGTGTTGCGTTGCTGGTACAAGGACTTATGTACAATCCGGAATCTATGATAAATTTGTTGCTAAAGCCGCTGAAATCGCAAAGAAGAGGACTGTTGGCAATCCTTACGATGACGTTCAGCAGGGACCACAGGTAAATTCGTTACATTACTGGACTGCTACATTCATAACAGTGTTGCGTTACACGCTTAGTGTACGGCCAGAGTGGACGCTCAAAGCGAGCGTCAAGCATAACCGAGCATGTGGCGTTCGTTGCAAACAGATGCGTTCACACGTAGGTGTCATGAGCGGAGCGCGAACCGCGCTTTTGGACGCTGCACGCCCCACCAAACGCAGATTCACTCAGGCCGTACACTTATAATGGCAGTGATAAGAAAATAAACTATATGGTTTGAATAAATATTTAATATTCAATTTCATTGATATAGATTTTATATATATTCGGATCATTGGAGTATTTCCATGATAACAACCATAATGAAACATACTGTACTACATTTAGAATGAAAATCTCATCAGCCTCTAACAGACCCACTGCAGGGCCATAAGCTTCTTTCCGAAGGAAGGTATGGTTATAATTATTACGCCAGCTCACAATGTATTGGTGATTTCAAACTCCGACAAGTCCACGGTTCTATATTTTCCCACGTACTGGAGTACTTTTTTTCATGGAGAATTCCCTAACGGATATCCGTCCCGCCGGGCAGCAGAGGATAGATATGCCCGAGTCGCACGGACTAAAATTCCATAGTACCTTCTTACACCTTTTGGCCAGGGCAACAGGGACTGTACGTACTGTACTGAACTGTGGTACTACAAAAACATTTCTGAGTTTCAGGTTTCCTCACCATGTCTTCCTTCCACCGTCAGCCGATATTGTTACTATTTTAGATTAGTAAATGTACGCGAATTCCGAAAAATTCGTTGGGTTCTGCTTACTTATTACTTATATATTTAACACCTATAATAATTAACATTGACTGTTATAAATACTTTTTAAAGTATTTAGTGTATTATGACATAAAGAATTATTCCTATGGTCTTATTTCAAGGTTGATGACGATATGTTTAAAAAAGTTATGGGCTTCATCGAAGCTGGAAAGAAAGGTGGCGCTCGCTGCGTCGCCGGCGGTATTCGTCAAGGCAAAGTGGGATATTTTGTCCAACCTACCGTCTTCGCTGACGTACAGGACGACATGAAAATTGCAAGGGAAGAGGTAACTTGTCATTTTCTAACCACATAACATTGGCGTAATTTTGTACTTTACGCATGTCGTATGTCGTACTATAAAAAGTGAAGTGCAGTGAGGTAAATTATCTATAATGTTAGATAATTAAGTTAATGCCTACGATTTTGTATGCGTTGTTTATTATCTTATCATTATGTTTTATGTATAGAGAAGAAAACATAAGCACCATATTCGCTTGCCCCAACTTCTCCACGGCAACAAAACCCACATCGCTGAACGCGTAGTACTTATAAAAAAATTAGTTTCTCAGAACTTTTATTACTTTATATTCAATAAAGCTATCTTGATAATTCTTTTTTTTTATAAGAACTAAAAAGATCAATATCTATCCCGTAGTTTTTGAGTGATGCGCGAACAACGGTAGACCTGTATAATTTTATTTATATTAATAAAAAATATTAAGAAGACTACAATGTTCCTGGCAAAACCAGCTCCTCTATTGCGATTTAATTTAGTTGTAATTTCAATATATAGCTTCTGAAGGAGTGTTCAGTAAATGCAGCTACATCTCTTTGAATTTAACCTGTTTAAACTGTAGTAATTCAAATCTATTGAATTTTATTATATTACTCAATATAGTAAGTTATTGAAATTAAATTAAATGTTCCATATTTTTTATACTTTTTCAGATTTTCGGGCCTGTTCAAAGCATTTTAAAGTTTGAAACTTTCGAAGAGGTGGTCGACCGTGCCAACGACTCTAATTACGGTTTAGGAGCTGGCGTGATTACTAACGATATTACAACTGCACTATCTTTTATTAAACATGTCCGCGCTGGAACAATATGGTTAGTACTGTACATCCATTTTAATACAGGCAAACCGCATTCCAACAAAGAGTTAATAAATAGACAGTCCACTTACAAACGTGTGTATACTATATACTTATATGTCGGCGCAAATACCCGTTCTATCGTCAAAAAATATTTGTACTGACATAAATATAACGGGCTACCAACTAATAGGAAGCAAGCCTATAAAAGGAGCGGGGTCAATTACCACCTGAGCAGTTTGAATTTCGCCGCGGACATTCTTGTACAAACCAAATACACCGCCTCACGGTGTATATTTTTTCTAAATGCCGATCCGAATCCCGATCCGAAACCGAATAAATCTAGTCCGAAACGTACAATAGTAGTCTTCTTCGATGTCACCAAGGCCTTCGATAAGGTCTAGCACGAAGTACTCATCCATAAATTATGTCAGTCTCTTGGTGGTGAAGGTTGTCAGTTCGAAAAAAAAAACTCGCCCGGATCGTCAGACCACTTGCATCTCTGAAGATAATACGTATCTATATTCAATAGTGTAATACTGTATCTGCTGTTTAAGGTAAATGCTTTTATTGTTAATACGTGTTTGGTCTTGAGTGACTGGTCGATTAAATGACAAGTAGGACGACATCTATAATTGACGACATACCTTTATAACTACCGCTTCCAACATTAGCCTCGATATATATATTTGATTTATACCTCGAGAACAGTACATTTATTTTTTTGAATGACATATAATACCTTATATGATGTTTTCTGTACTTCTCTTGAGTATTTAAAGTGTGAAAGCGTAAAAGACAAACAAACTATCAGTTAGGATGATGCATATTATGAAACTAACGAAGGACAGATTAAATGCAGAGTGGAGCAAATTAACCATCGACCATAAAACCAATAGGTGTTACTTTTTTCTTTATATCATAGGAGGAAAACGAACAGGTGGGTCACCTGATGTTAAGTGATCACCACAGTCCATAGACACTTGCAACACCAGAAGAGTCGCAAGGGCGTTGCCACCCTGTGTGTAGGAGAGAGGGAGTGGGGAAGGGGGAGGGGAGGAGAGGTGGATTAGCCGGCGCTCTCACTGACCGAACGAAACGAAACAATGCAAGCACTGTTACTTCACTTCCGTTTTCTGTGAGAGGGTGGTACCATCCCGGGCGAGTCGACCCATTCATGCTGAAACCAGTAATAGCTTCAGCGTGGTTCTACCACCTACAAGACCTTACTACTCTACCGCCTTACTAAATAATATATTACAAAAAATTATCAATTACCACTTGAATAAAATAGTCACTACAAAATATTGTTGGTTATGAAAATGGCTAATGTAAGTATATATGAGCTTTAAGTACTAAGTTACATAAATCTATATCATATTTTAGGATCAACGTGTACGAACACGTCGCACCACAGACACCGTTTGGAGGTTTCAAAGAATCTGGAATTGGACGTGAATTGTAAGTATTTTCTTTGTATCAATGCATCACGTAGGTACATCTTCTTCTATATCTATACATATAATAAGAATGTAAATCTAACGTGTCTGTACTTTTTTGATTTTCGTGAAAAAAATTGTTGCAGGTGTCTACGAATAAGTAATAGAATACATTTCAATCATTTTTAGAAATGTCTGTCTGTCTGTTTGTATGAACACGTATCACTGCTAAAGTACTGCGTTCACAATAAACTTCTGAGCAAGAAAATCATAAAGCATATCCTCGGGAGTAACTTAGTCTTTGTATCAATAAAATCAGTCCACTCTATCAAAAGTTATTGTAGTTTTAATGACGACGCGGTGTAATTACGAGAGAAAAGTAGTTAAGTAAATGCACTTAATACATTCAGGTGACTTTATTAATCTCTGTGTTTTATATATGGTTCCATGCAGACGAAGTCGCGGGCACATCTAGTATTTACTAAAATAGTATTTAAACTTAACCATTCTATATATAAATACACGAAGATAACATAGTACAGTATATTTTCCTCCTCAGTTTGTCAACAGTTTTTCTTAGCTTTTTCTTGTTCGTTAATTATTGACGAGCTTTAGTGTTAGTTAATAAAAATTATTTTGCAAAATATTTTTTTCATATTATCGACAAGTCGAAACATTTATAAATCTCTAATCGAAATAATTCACACTCCTTACACCCACAATATATATAATATATGATATTCAATAAAGTTTTACCATTTAGAAAAAAAATAAATAGAGATACAGATAATAATATATATACGTATACCTATATTAACAAAAGAAGATAAAACATTTTACCCCTTATTATGATCGAATTTCAAACACTTAATGACCTCTAATGACATTAAATGTATAGTGTAACTCTAATATAACTAGCCTCAATATAAAGTATTCCTCGATTTAACGAATTTTTCAAAATCCCCTAGGCCTGCTCGTATGATCTAGTGCAAAATATTCCTTTACGTTTATCAAAAACCTCTTTATAACGAAATTTTAATCATTGCAGAATTTAGATAGATAATATTATTGACTTCTATTGAACGAATTTTTTCAACTTATAAGCTTTACATAACGTATCCTATCAATTCTCACCTAACTTATTTATTTAGAAGACTAACAGCTATAAGATACAATAATTAATGATTAGAATAGAAAGATCAAGCCGTGTACTAGTTCTTGCCGATAAATTTCACAATAATTCATGTATCGACAGGTTCAGAGACGTTAAATTCTTCCTAAGATAGTCATTGTTTTTAATAGGATAAACAGATGAGTATCTACGTGATGCTGAGATTAATAAACAAGTTTTCTTAACTTGTTAAAACGAATCATATTCCAACATAATCTCTATATAACAAACCTCATTCTAACGAATCACTTCGTATAACGAATATTTTCTAATTACCGACAGTTTCGTTATATCGAGGTTACACTGTATATTAAATCCTATCATTAGGTAAAACATGACTAACCAAATTATTTTTAACAGTATGTTTACGTATAATTTTTGATCATAAAAACTGCTGTCAAATTTTATTTCATTAGTTTTTACAACGTATTACAATTGCCATTCATTATTAACCAGTAACTGAAATAACAAAAAAATTACAACTTGAATCACATAACCGTTTTTTCTATTACAGAGGAGAGGAGGGCATTTTGCAATACGTAGAAAACAAGACTGTAACATTAAGTTTGCCAAAGAAACCACTGCTGTAAACCGGACCACATTCCAAAGCTATCGCATACTACGATCTTTTGTAAAAAATATTCCATTTAAATAAAAGTTTGATATAAAAACGTTTTTATTTTTTTAGGTAAATAAATTTATAATATATATTTGAACTATTTGCGTAGAATTAAGTAATATTGTGAGTATATAATGAATTTCGGTAATTTTATTAACTACTAGGTTTTGCTTGCTGCTTCGCTCGCGTTAATATAGCTTTGAACTTATCCTTTGGGAATGGTATTTCCTTTTATTTCCCTTATATCGTTTTCTATATTCCTGACAATGTGTATGCAAATTTTTAACGGGGTTGAGTAAGATAATCAAAAAAATATTCAGTATACTATATATACTTATTGTGTAAAAATTAGAGAGTTCACTTACAGAAAAAAATAGCTTATTACATATTTCAATAACTTATGATTGAATAAGAACATATGGTTTATGGTGGGACTAGTCTGTCATGTTATGACTTTTACAATATACTAGCCTCTTCCCGCGACTCCATCCGCGTGGAATAGTTACTTTGGGCTAACGCTAACGCAGCGGAAGCTCTCAAGAGATAAAAAACATTGAAACATCCTTCGTTAGTGATACGTTCCTATTGGTTTAATCGTGATTGTGTTATTTGACTAAATATTTTGTAACATTAGTGGCATTTTATGTAATATAGTTCTATTATTGTGCATAAGTGTTGTGTATTGTGATATTATTACATCGACAGACAACTGACAGTAATAAATAGGAGACTGCTAGCCAAAACTAATCTTTAAAAAAAAATAGTACATCGTTTGAAACAGAAGAAACTCGAACATTGCTCATTTATATCATCTATCTATCTTTTACTATAATAAAACTGTAACAAGACCAAATCTGTACATTAAATAATTTTTGAAAATTATAATCGGGGTAGACTTTGTTATGGATATAGAAACTAAAAATAATGCTTTTACAATTATTGTCAGTCTGTCTGTCTGTCCCTATGAACACGTATCACTCTGAAAGTACTAAACCAATTTTGACGAAACTGGACACAGTGATAACTAATATTAGAAAGTTACATCTAAGATACTTTTTGTCCCATAAAACCCAAAGGGGTTCTTCAGGATGACGGACGAAAGACAAAAATTTATAATTAATGAAATTCTTAATGGATTTTGGTAAATTTTCTTTGATCTATATATAGCAGACAGATTAGCTAATAATTTAAGCTATATTTCATCTCCTTAAGCTACTTAAAAAATAATACAAAAAAAATGATCGTTGGGTTCCGAACCGACGCCTCCGTCGGTCCATATAATGTATAGTACGTTGTAACTGGGCTACGGCTACATGACATTACCACACGTAATTTTCAATCACATATGAAAAATATGTGTAAACGAAACTGTCACTTATATGTTCTTACATTTATTTTATTGTATAAAAAATGTGATCCTGGGATATCAAATTCAGGATCCGCTAAATGCAACGTATTGATGTGTGACCATCCCGATGTATTTAATTTTGTTATTGGTTGATCGTCACATATTCTTGGAATTACGTGCAAGTTTAGATTAAAAAGAACTTTGTTGTTCGTACCTACGGCACAAGTAACATCACCGATGATAGGAGCCATTGCGCCTCCGATTCCGCTGACATTGACGTCAACTGGAGCCGAATTTAAGTTCAACCGCTTAATCGCAGATTCCGTAATAAAGTTACTTTGACTTCCTGTGTCAAACAAAGCACGGAATGATTGCATCGCACCTGAAGCATCTCGAACTTGCACGATTGCAGTTGCTAGCAATAGGGTTGTGTGCGAGAGTGAACTTGTCAGCACGGATGATACGGTTTGATTCGTGTTGCTAACTTTGTCACGATAGAGTAAGGTATGATGCCTCCGCTTGCACGAGCGGCATGAAAAAATAGACTTGCAATCTTTTAATTGGTGAGAATATTTCAAACGATTAAAGCACCAGTTTTTGTCTGTAGCAATTCTTATCCGTTCATCCAACGATTTTTTTAAGAATTCGGAGCATGCCGATATTGGATGAAAATCTTTACAGAAAGAACATTTGCTAGTATATGGAATGGTGGTAGGAGTGCTTTCGGTTTTATTATTAGTATTTGCGGGAGTCGCGGCAACAAGCGCATGGAATGAGGTATGACGTTTAGATTGCAGTTGCTCAGTCGCAATTCTTGTTGAGGCTTAGTTGTTTTAATTGCTTCGATGAAGTGGGTGTCACGAAGTAAAGCCTCACACTTAGATGATAAGAAAGATTTTAATTGTTGATATGTGGGTAGCTCAACGTCCGCATATTTTTCCTCAAAATCACGACGATACTTCGGATCAAGTTTCGATAAAAGGTAATAAACCAAAATAAAGTCCCATTGATCAGTTGGCAAATTAACTGTTTTTAAAATGCTCAAATTTTCGTTGAATAGATCAAGTAATTTTCGAAATTGTAAGCATCATTGTTGTTGAATTCAATGCTTAAAATGTCCCGCCAACATGTGAACGCTAGATCGCGTTTATATTTATAACTCACAATGAGGGCATTATATGCGTCGCGATAATGTTCATGAGTCATTGGGAAGGGTTTGACTACGATCAACGCGTCACCATTTAGAGATGATATGAGGTAGTGGAACCTCTCCGTATCGGTAAGAGACAAAGAGTTGTAAATTAACGCATTAAAAGTATCAAAGTACGCCGGCCACTTTTTGATATCACCATTGATGGTCAGTAGTACGATCTTTGGCAACCGGATGTTAACTGCCGTTGAACTCCCGAGAATGATTCGAATCATCTTTAGACAGGTTACGACTGATCGCCATCACTTTATAATACATCTCATCGAAACGTTCCTGAACCTCATTATGCTCATGTTCTGGATCATTAAGAATTTCTAGAATGGTGAAATGAGCATCCACAAAACTCTCCGCATTTTGTTTCACTTTCTCGTGATATGATAGAAATAAATCGCGCTGACTCGAATCATCTACCACCGCTAAAAAGACTACTTCTAAAGTTTTGGTTAACCGTCTAAATGCGATAGTTCGTTTCCTTCGCAAAGACGGTAAATCCCGTTCAGTATACTCGCTATCGACAGATCTTGATTTAGACTTCTTTAAAGTAACTGACTTACGATTTGAATATTTACTTGAAAAAGGCATCGTGAAAATAAGTATGTATTACGGTACAAACGATGATTAAAATAATTAATAATATTATTTTTTGTTTAATTTGTATTGTAATTACACCTTTATGCAATTGCAATGCTTTAAATTCGAAATGTTAACGCGTTAAAATTCAATTAATAAATTACTGTGGTACGGGCACTATGATAAAAGTACTATGGTAGGGTTGAAAAGTGAATTAGCGATTTGTATGACACAAAGTCACGTAGGCACTGTACAAGCTATCACACAAGTTGAGTGCATGTTGTATAAGAAAAACAACGGTTTTAGATATCTGCGTGGTAGCCTGTATATGTCAAATGTCACAATATATTTAAAATGCAACGAATGAATGACAATTGAATCTAAGAGGCGAAAAAACGAAAAGCGAAATAATTATGCGTAAAATGATATGATTTTGGTTTTTTTTTTATATTAAGTTGAACGATAATATGTATTATGATATATCGAGAAGGATCAAGAAAATTACTATGAACCGAATGAAATTATGTACCGATAATGAATATTAAGTATGCTTGCATAAATTTTCACAATAATTTTACTAATAATGGAAATACGGAAGAAATAGATACTTAGATATACAGAATAGTAAACGAATAAACAGTAATCTCAGATATCTGTTTATAGGTTAATACCATGCGTAAATTAACGTTATATGAAAGCTCCCGGGTTTCGGCACCAAAAAGATGTAGCATGCGCACCGCCGAAATGCCTTATGGTGGCTTTCTGCTACTCTGGGGCATACCGAAGGCTCTTCGAGAACCTTTGAAGTTTTCGTTCAGATCCAGCTAACAACAGTAAAGATACAATGCACGTACCTCGTGATCTCCTCTATGTTGCAGCTGGCCGCTGAGCTTCCACGAATGATGGATATAGATACTTGTTTTAATACTTTAGCTCCTGATTCTAACAAGACTGTCTCGATTCTTCGATGATAAACAGATGAATGACGATGTCACCTTTTCTTTTTTCTTTATTGTTGACGTTCACGTGCACGACTACCAAAAAGTTGGCGTCTCGATACTAGTAATTAACTGAGATCTGAACGTCAACAGTCGACTTATACAAAAAGGTTTCTACTGATTAACGATAACGATATAAACCTAGATAATAGTTACATTGCGTTGTAGAAGAGAAATATCAATTAGAGTTCTGTCATTACGTGTGTTGTTTCGATATTTGATTAAATTAGTTTTCTAAATTTTGTTGAGTCTTAAAGTGGTTGGATTCAGGGTTATGAATCTACGATTAAAATAATTAGTTGAGGTGTTTGAAGTTACCATATTATATTATATTTATACTAATATTATACAGAGAGATAAAGTTTTATTTTCGAGTAATCCTTGGTACTACTGATCCGATTTAGAATTTTTTTTACGGTTAGAAAGGTATATTATCCCAACTTCAGTATCTCATTGAAAAATGTAGACATATAGTCAAAAGTAAAAGTAAATTTGACAAAATTAAGTTTGTATGCAGATTTCACGTATACTTTACAAATTCCTATAAAACACACAACTAAATCAAAATGGAAATTTAATGTAGATAAAGTTTAGTTTTTACAGTATGTTAAATGATGAAGTTACAAGGGGTACTGGGAAGACATTTATCGGTAATATATGTAGGTTAGTTTTTATTATTATTTAATTGGATCCTTTAGGTAATGCTGCGAACGGGTTCTAGGCTTATTTTAAAAGATTTCTCTCATACCAACTGGGTATATACAAGTATATACCAAGGTGAGTCCCTGGATAGTTTGGATTCACAATTGGAAGTGCTAGATGTCGCTGCAACCTGTTTGTAGGGTTTTTAAGATTATTTGCGTTTCAAAATACAATTGAAACCGGTAATAACTGATTTGGTGCAGTAGAAGTTGCACGGGTCAGCTAGTATTAGAATATAAGTTTTCGAAAATATTTTTATTTACCCAGTTGTCTCCACCGATGTGATGTACCATGTTTTGATTTTATGTAGTGTAGTTTTTCTCACATTTGTATAACTAACATACATTATTAGCTGGAATAACAAGTGACGATCCTAATCGAAATTCTACTATCAACATTATAAAGGAAAAAGTTTGTGACGATGGATGGATGTTTCGTTCTCTTTTACGCAGAAATTACTACACGGATTCTGACGAGATTTTAAGAATAATTATAACATATAGGATATAATCTATGAACAGATAATTTTATATGACCATAAGTGTTAAGTAAGCTTGAAAGAATCATGCCGTCTAAGAACTAAGTCGGTGTCCGGTGCATAAATCATTAAAGTTACACATGTTATCATAAAAGACACAGAAGCATACAAAATTATGAGAGACTGTTATTACACTATAAGATACTTCACGATATAACGACATATATAAAAAATAATTGGAAAAGTAGCGTTCACGCGGCTAATAT
The DNA here is from genome assembly GCA_036509395.1 of Antheraea yamamai. Classification (NCBI taxonomy): domain Eukaryota; kingdom Metazoa; phylum Arthropoda; class Insecta; order Lepidoptera; family Saturniidae; genus Antheraea; species Antheraea yamamai. Next base: position 8,068,452 of record AP028435.1, on the reverse strand, counting down.
GCATGTAGTCCCCTAATGTTAAGTGATTACTGCATCCTGTAGGTGTGTGTAACGAAACTCAGATATAATACAGTGCGGGCATCAACCATAATAGGTGGTATTTTCGCGAACTGGACTGGATCGGCTTGTGTGCCGGTTAGGATTGCGAACTTTTTGTTTTGAGAAAAATTACGTACCTGTCATATTTTATAAATAAGAAAGTAATAAAGTATTTAGAAGAAAAAAAGAGTATTTTATTATATTCATATTATACATAATTATATGATATATTGTTGCGTGCTTTTAGCACATGCTAATAATTATCTCATTAACTCGGTACATAAATTATCCATATCAATATTCAATCTGTTTTGTAATTAACATTTGAAATTATTGAAATCCAACTTTATTTTTTAGCCGACTTCGAAAAAGGAGGAGGTTACTACGTTCGGTTGTACGTATTTTTTTTTATATATGTTTGAAAGATATATAAGGAACTATCGTAAACCACACGAAATTCTGAAATAAATTAAAACGGTATCAATAAAATGTGAAAAAATAGTGATAATTGTATTGAACATTTCTGATGAAAACTTCTCAATTCTTTTTAGTCTTAATTTTGGTTCTTAGCAAATATATTCGCTACGAAGTATTTTCGAACAAATTTACGCCTTTACTCTCCACTAAAAAAATTATATCACTTTATAATTTTAAATCTAAAAACTCTAATCTTTTTTTTAAATTTATTTAAGTAACTTGTTTTCTCTTTTTTTTTGTTGTATTTGTTTTAGCTTTCTCATTTACTTAAGTTATTTGCTGTAGAATATAATAAATACGTCGTAACCACCTATAATTAAGATTGCACTTATATAGAGTCTTCAAAAATGCATGCATTCTAGTGTAAATCATGTTGGTGTTTCTAAATAAATAAAATAAAAATAAATAAAACACATCAGTTTTTTTGTTATAAAAACTATCTATAATATTAAAAAGATCCAGTTATATAGTTAATAGTTACAGCATAAATAATAGTTCAATAATTATCCATACGTGTTTCAATAATCACAGTAAAAAATAAAATTAGAGCATTAAAAAAATGCAAACGTATAAAGTAACGTAGGAATCGTAAAACATAAATAACCTAGTAGAATACGCTGTTATAATGTATCTGACAAACCTATTAGCGGTATGTATGTATAGTTAAACACAACAGTGCCCAAACATAATAAATTTTCAGCAAGAATAGATGTGCCCGTAGTGTTTTGCCAGGATATTTTACAGACCTCCCACAGTCCTTATCATGAATGTCATATACATGCGGTTATTAATATTCGTCTTGTTAACATATCCGTTATTAAATCGCTACATCACAATTAACACTGCACCGTATTGTTACATATCAGTCGCCTTTATAATACCTTCAGATCCTTATCAAGTTTACCAAGTGTCATTATGACACTTATATCACTTGTCTTAAGACTCGAATTATAATTACTAATTCGTTGATAAAGTTATATTCTCAGGTGATCTAGATTTATATACTTTCAACCGTATTTATACCTTATGCTCTGAGGAATTAAGAGCAAATATGTATAACGATTGTTTCTAAGGATTCAATCAAATGCATTGTTCGTAACGATGTTCACTGGTCAGTTTGCTGGAAGCCGGCTTCGTGTGTGCACGGGTTTTCATCTATATCAATACATAAAGAATAAATCTATTTACCAAAAAAATGGTGAAAGTTGACGTAAAATATACAAAGGTAAGATACTATCAATATTTTAAACGTATTTCTTAAATATTCATTCGATATTATAAGGAAATTTATACTTCTGAATTTATACGTGATATACCGTCTTGTAGTCGCAAATCGGAGACGGACTGTTTACGCTCCCATACACTTTTAAATAGAAATAGTGAGCTTTAAATAGGAGAATGATATACCATGAAGTATATATTTGCTGTTATAATAAATTTTTGGACTATCTGCATCATTTATTTTAATATTAGTGCAACATTACACAGTCGTGTTAATTATCTTGCGAACTTTAATCTGTAATAGCAATAACAATACTATAGCAGATAATTCTTTACATAAAAATCTATACAAATTGTTGCTTCCAATTGCATTCCAGATAAGAAACTTCTAGAGAGTATTGTTATGAGACACGGGCATATTTTTTTTATGTTACCTCACACTTTCGCACTTCATAAGTCTTGTTAATATTTTCTGAAATAAAAAGTTGGCCGATATTATAAGTATTACTTATTTTATCAAATGTTAATTAGGGTGCATTGGGGTTAAAACGAAAGAATTTTTTTGAATTATATACAGTCTTTTTTTTCTCGAACTTTGTACGCTATTGACCTAGCAAGGTTTTAACAGCTTCAACGGACTACTGCTATACAAAGTAATTTTATATTTATGGCCGTTCTTGTTTTATGATCTTCTCTATCTATGTCGATGTATGTTTTTCTCATTTGAATATGTAGTTGTATTGTTCCAATTGAACATTAAAGTATATTTCGATATAGTGAAAATTACGAACTATTGTGGGTTATTCCGAAAATATTTAAAAACGGTTTCTATTCCACTCCGACTGAAAGTTTATATTTCTTTTTCTATCGTAATTACCTCTCACAGAAAATATAAGCAATTTGATAATAGTACCGATCCATAGAATTATGCCTAGAAAGTGTTTGTAGTTCTCAACATTGGAGTTATTTAATAATATGGAAATGTACGATCTGCCAGTTGGTGGAAAAATAACTCAGCGCTAACCAAACTTGACATGACATAAAAAGAGCGCGGTGGCGTTAAAATGTAAGCACTCTAATTGATAACATAAATAAAAAGGTATAGTAAGTCTGAAAAGTATTTAAGTATGTTTTGTTCATAATGTACAATAGGGTGGGCCAAAAAAATCACTATTTTTTTAAAATTTTATACTTTGAAAAATAAGTTGGTAGACAGACACCTCAGAGAAATTCTCTCTAAGTATGAACTCTTAATTTTAATAGGCAAGTCTTCCGCCTCTCAGTTTTTTTTTTATTTTTTGCAACCAAATATTTTTACTCGTAATTAGTTTTAAAAATGAGTGGGCTGGCTCAAGATGTTGAGTAAAATTTTTTTTTTTTTTTTTCAAAAATTTTTGTTTTTTATAAGCTACAAATTTGACCCCCAGGCTAAGAAAAAAAAAAATTTGTTTTTTTCACTCCACCCTAATATACCTACCTATAAGTACTTTTTTTTCGATTTCTTTTTTATCACTATCACTTCTCTTGTTAGGTGACGATAGTAAAATAGTAAGACAATGGTTTCCAAATAAAGATCGAAACTCACCTCTATTTGGTCGGGGAAAGATTTCCAGCCTGAGGTTGGTAGTAAACCAGGCGAACATTAAAATCGGCCTAGTACTAGTCTTTATTGACCAATAGCTCAGGCTCATTACAAGGATTCGAAGGTACCTCGATCGAAGCAATGTCTGAATACATTACAACTGTGCTATGTCTTGCCTCAATAGTATTTATTAAGAGATGAGAATATTTAACATAGAAATTTTAAGACCCACAATCGCAAAGTTTTCAAAACGCTGTTAAAAATAATTCCATTAGGTGTTTTTATACTGTGCATCAGACCATATATTAATAAGTATTAGATAATATCTGTCTACCGACGAAGAATGTTTTACATATTCGTACTGTGATAATAAAGCCCTGCATACACCCACAAGTTTAAGTAAATACGTTCACAAAGTGGGATGCAAACAAAAAACTTTATCATGACTACGGTTTTTACGATTTCTTTTTTACTGTAACTCGCACATGGGTGGCGCTAGTGCACATCAACTTCTATAAAGTTCAAAAAATGGTCACAAACATTAGTATCTAAGATATCTAATCGGCAGAGGTGACTGGCGATTGACTGTAGACTTGTGGCAATAGTTTTATCGTACTCCCATATTAAAACGTTAATACGTTTAATAACGTCAATTTCTAGAAACGGATCGTAAGTTTGAAACAGTATGCTTTAAGAAGACAATAGCCACATAATACCAAACGTTTTCTTATTGTGTTGTGTATGAGCAGTATATGATCGTTGATATATTTTGTATCAGATAATAGCTACACGCGCGTTCTGTTCGTATTCTTTTGTATTGTTATTTCAGTAAACATTTTACCATCTATATATGACTATTTATGCCTATGCCAAGTCAAGAGTTCAGTATCTTTTTGACCTGTGTCTGTCAACCAGTATTTTTTATTATCATTACATAGTATAAAACAAAGTCTCCTACCGCGTCTGTCTGTCTGTCTGTCTGTTCGCGATAAACTCAAAAACTACTGAACGGATTCTCAAGCGGTTTTCACCGGTGGATAAAGTGATTCATGAGGAACATTTTGGTATATAATTTGTCAAGGATTTTTTTATAAACAAGGCGGGACAATGTCTGCCGGGCCCACTAGTTTCTATATATAGTAACTATTGTATAGCTTTAGTGTTAGGTACTAATAAATTTAAAATCAGATTTTTCCTGCCTTCCACCAGTTTAAATTTTCTTTTACAAACCTTTCTAGGGTCATTGATACTAATGGGGGGCGCGGAGGAAATTGATTTGCTTATTTTTGATGGGGATAGGAGTTTGGGTGGTGATTACGTCAGCAATATTTATTATTTACTTTTTCAGATTTTCTGTAAAGTTTAGTCGTTACGTATAAATGTTTATGTAAGAATGAGAGGGGGTCAGAAATTATAAAAAATCTACTCATATAATACTTGAACGGACCCTCTTCACCATACTTCTCGATCTTTGGTATACCATTCTACAATATTTGTACATTCTCTGAAACCACAAAGAAACCACAATAATATCACTACATAATATAAACAGAAGTCTTCATAACTAAACAAACTCAAAAACTACTGAACGGATTTTCATACAGATTCCACCAGTAGATGAAGTGATTCATGGGGAAGGTTTATAGTTGTATTAGGTTATATATATAACTTGTGAAGGTTTTTTTTTATTATCAAGACGGAATAACATGCGCCGGTACGCTAGATAAATATTAAAGAAATATTTAATTATGGTCACATTTCGACGACTAAATGATTACTAGTAAGAAACGAGTAGTTTACTGTCACGTAATAAGTTTTTGTTATGTTCAGTTGTTCATTAACAACGAATGGGTCGATGCGGTCAGCAAGAAAACTTTTCCAACTATCAACCCTCAGGATGAGAGCGTCATTACGCAGGTCGCCGAAGGAGATAAGGTACGTAATGCATTGCGATCACAACACTTCAGAAAGTTACCAAACAAATCATAAGAAAAACTTCATATTCCTATATAAAATAACATGCAGGTATTATCATGCAGTACCAGAATAAATTACGTGAATAAAGTTATTCAAATTATTGTTTCAAGTTCTATAAACAAGAAGTATATGATATTTAAAAAAGAAACTTACTACTGTCAATATTATGAGCTAATTGTCTAAATTCTCTTTTTTTATTATTTTAATAGGTAGGGTAGTGCTTAAAATGTCAACAATTTTATTTGCAGTGATGAAGTATGTGAGGTAGTTTTTTATATTGATTTTAATCGATCAAATATATATGTATACTAGCGGGCCCAGCAGACGTTGTTCCGCCCTGATTATAAAAAAAGCCTGGACAAATTATATACAAAAACGTTCCTCGTGAATCATTTTATCTACTGGTGAAAACCGCATAAAGATCCTTTCAGTAATTTTTGATTTTATCGCGAACAGACAGACAGACAGACGCAGTAGGGGACTTTGTTTTATACTATGTAATTATATATATATATATATATATATATATATATATATATATATTTATTACATTCTCTAGACATTACGAATCATTACATAGTATAAAATAAAGTCCCCTACCGCGTCTGTCTGTTTGTCTCTTCGCGATAAACTCAAAAACTACTGAACAGATTTCATGCGGTTTTCACCAGTGGATAAAGTGATTCACAAAGAACGTTTTGGTATATAATTTGTCAAGGATATATTTTAATCAGGGCGGGACAACGTCTGCCGGGCCCGCTAGTTAAATATATTTTAGACGTACAATTACAATCGGTGACAGATTTAAATGTCAAGGGGCTCCTGAGACATCAGAAAATAGGGAATACGAATAATTTGGAATTTGGATATGTTTTGAAATATTTTAAAACATGTTGAATCAAAAACAAATATTCGACTGCAAGACCTGTTTTTATAGACTTTATATGTAGATGCCATACTTAAATATCATATATTAATCATTCGCTCATGAAACTCTCAAAGGTAACTAACAAATATAATAACATCTCACGAGATGTTAAAATGTTTCAAACAGTTAAGATTACAGTGTGTGTCAATGAAATATGCATACATAAATATGTTCGAGACACGTTATTATCTTTTTACCTACTTCAAAAGAAAAGAGTTTCTCAGTTCGCTTATTTATTTCTTTTATGTTATTATCTCAAATGTTCGTCGTTTATAAACATTTTTATTGTATTCAAAAGGGTTGCATTATAATTTCATTAGATATTGGTAGATTTATGACAGTCTAAGACTAGATAGATACCTAATTTCGGTCACAGACGTTCCGGCACATTTTTTTTTAGAATATCTTTTTATGCCTACGGTTTTATTTTGTTGGAAAAAAATCTTTTTGAACAGTCGTATAAAAAGTGCTTTAAGGATGTAAATTTCTATTCTTTACTAATTTTTGTATATATGTATATTATAAACTTGTATTATGCAGCTTATAAAGCTGAAAATCATACTAATCGGAGATCGTACCTTTTGGCTGAATATTAGATATATTTGTTCATTAACTATATACCACAATGTTTATTAATAAATTAAATTTTAATATAAGTTTCTGTATATTAATAGAACTGCAATCTATGAGGGGTTCTGAGACATTAGTATGTATTTAAAATTGATTTAATTCATTTTTACAGGCTGATATTGATTTAGCTGTAGCCGCTGCTAAAAAAGCATTTGAACGCTATTCACCATGGCGTAAAATGGATGCATCACAACGGGGCCTTCTGATGCTCAAACTAGCTGACCTCATTGAAGCCCAATCTAGGTACCTTGCGGAACTCGAGACTTTGGATTGTGGGAAGCCAGTCAAAAATTCTGAAGAAGAAATTTATTTCTCTGCTAGCGTTCTTAGATATTACGCCGGTAAAGCGGACAAAATTTTAGGGAACACCATACCAGCAGGTATTATTAAATTTCTTTTATTAGACTTTCATAGAATTAATTAAGTGTTGTAGTAAAATGTAACCTAATATAAATTAAAAAATGAAACAAGATAATGTTCTCATCATTTCACGAAGACATTAAGATTCAAATATGTTTAAAAGTTAAGCAGATGTAATTAATGCTCAAGCAGTTCCCACTCCCCGGCTAAAAAGATGTGTGAAGAACTCCATAGGGTTTAGTCTGTGCGACTCGGAAATAACACACCCTCAGCTGCCCCGCGTGCTTGGTATCCATAGGTATCCATAATATAAATTTGTTATGTAAAAAAAAGTTTAACAATAGTTTTTCTAGGCATAAAAAAAATCGATTTTTTTTCGAAAATTCGAAAATTTTGGTATGAGCTTTCCCTTTATGTTATCTACGCTAAAATGTTGCCTTTTTCGTGAGAAATAATTAAGAAGATAAGGTTTATAGATTAAAATTTTATAACGCCTCCCTATTGACCTACTTCTTCCCCTCTCATTGAAATTTTGTATATGCGGACGCGTTGAGAGTTACGTGCAGAATTTTAGGTACGTACGTTCCGTATTTTGAAAATAGAAACTTAAATGGGAGTTTTTGGCGGAATCGTGGAATGTGAAGTAGTGGATTTAATATTTTATTAATAATCTTGAGTTATTTGGCTATGTATTTTGTTATATTGGTTATGTAATATGGTTTGGTTATTGTGCACAACTGAAGTGGATCGGAGCATGGATTCTGACTTGTTACAAAACTCCTTGGTAAATTCTAACAAGACGATCACTATCTTGTTAGTTCACTGAAATTATCGCAAAAAACTTGTAATATTTTTTCACTACTAATACTACCCGACAATGGTAGTAATAATCGACTAGAAGATTGGTTACCAAATTATTATTTTTTTCGAACTGCCTATTATTTTGACCTGGCAAGGTCTTAACAGCTTCACCGGACTACAAAAAAATAAAGAAAAACTTAGATGTCACTACGGTCTGGTAACATTAGGTAAAATCCCATTTTCCCACAAAAAAGTTAATCGAATCTAATCTGTGTATACGTAAAAAGTGCTATAAAGTAATTACGAATAACATCGTACAGCCAAAACCTTGGAAGGTTTTACATCTGTCCAGACATACAATTGCTTCGCGATTACAATACATTTATTGTTACCGTATTTCTGTTTTCCTAAACGTCATCGATGTAAACAAAAGTTTCGGAGTGTGACTTATTTCTTCAGAATATTTTACTTAGCGAATTACTGAAAACAAAACATGTTACTTGGAAACTATGCTACGAACTACGTGTGCCCGTGGCCTTGTACACATTTATTATGTAACAATTATTTGTTTCATTATTTTATTTTATTTTTATCTTATAGGCTATCACTTGCAGAATAAGATACTTTTTAGCACATCTTATACATATAATTCTGCTGTCCGTGTGTTTGTGACTGAAGTCCTCCTAAACGTCTGCATAGATTTGATGATTTTTTTTGTGTATTTTCAAGGATGGTTTAGATTCAGTAGGACCCGGTAGGTGGCGCTGCGGTTGACTTTTAGCATTTTCTATATTATATAAGCTGGACAACATCCGTCAAATCCTCTAGTAATTCTATAAAAATCGAGAGCGCTATTTTTGAATTAAACCAAGAAAACAAAAACACAGACAAAAATATGTTCAATGCAATATTCCTAATTAAAATGATAGATATGTTTCACGAAATGATTAATGTTTTAGAAAAGTAACTGAGTTTCAAATTATTTTCTCATTTGCAGATGGTGAAGTATTATCGTTTACACTGAAAGAGCCGGTGGGAGTATGTGGTCAAATCATTCCATGGAACTACCCGATACCAATGATGGCTTGGAAAATAGCCCCAGCATTAGCCGCAGGTAACAATAATCACGTTTACTACGATGAAGACAATTAATATTGGAATAATGGTAGTCGAGAAGTAGCGAGCTCGGCCACTGTATCAAACAATAGAGCTTCAACAAAAAAGAATGTGGAGAAAAAAAAATATCAAAAAATTTGTACTTATACTATTTCTTTTGCTTGTTTAAATACTTGGTGTCTAAAAAATAGATTATGACTTTTACTAAATATATAGAAGACTAGCTGTACCCGCAGCTCCGCACGCGTTTTTTTTAAATCGTATTAAAGAGTTATAAAATTGTGTGACTATCTACAATTATAGAAACGCTCTTTAAAGACAATTGTAAGTACGACGCGCAAGCCACTAAAAGTAACATGTAACGTGTACATTGGATATATAAATATTAACAGCGTACCAAATGAGGTTTGTCATCAGCAACATATTTGGAACCTTAACCCACCAAATCACTGCCTCAGTGCTCACTTACACTGTATAAGGAACTAATGAAACAATAACTTAAAATATTATTATAAAGATTTACATTTACATTACATTTAATATACATTGCCATTATTATAATTAAGATTTTGTGACTATACAAAAAATAAACGCTTGTCTATTCCGCAAGAAATTGTAATATGGAACCCTTTACGTAATACGTTTATAATCTAAGATCTTATTAGAAAGACCTCTATATCATTAAAGTTATTAATAATTATAATGTCGAATTGTAAACAATAAGCTGATAATTATTTCTCTTATTAAAAATAAAGAATGAGTTGAAATCTTGCTAAATTTCATGCAGACAAAGTCGCGGGTAACAGCTCGTCTAAAATAGAATAACCTCAATTACTTTTTATAAGGTTCGCTATCTGCCAATGAAAGTCCCGTGAAAATCGGTCTAAACGTTTTGGAGAAAGTACTGTGGGCGAAGCCACGGTTAACAGCTAGTATAAACTAAAATTGCCTAAATTACTTTTTGTAAAGTCAGCTATCTGCCAGTGAAAATCTTGTGAAAACCGGTCTAACCGTTTTGGAGATAGCACTGCGGGCAAAGCCACGGTTAACAACTAGTCTAAATTAAAATAAACTAAATTACTTGCTATGATGTCCGCTATCTGCTGGTGAAAGTTCCGTGAAAATCGGTCCAACCGTTTTGGAGATAGCATTACAAACGAAGCCGCGGTTAATCTAATTTAATAGTCTAATTTAGAGTAGTCTAAATAACTCGCTGTAATTTCAGCTATCTGCTAGTGAAATTCCCGTCAAAATCGGTCCAGCCGTTTCGGAGATTACCCGGAACAAACAGACAGACCAAGAAAAATTTTAAAAATTGCATTTTTGTTATCTGTAGCGGTTATACTTTCGTACCCAATCAGTAAAAAAATATATTTTGATATTACATACAGACCCTTCATTTTTATTATATGTATAGATAGATGTACATTAGTCTGTTTATTTTATTAGGTTGCACAATAGTATTAAAGCCGGCCGAGCAAACTCCTCTAACTGCTCTAGCTGTAGCGGCACTTATCAAAGAGGCCGGTTTCCCAGCTGGTGTTCTCAACGTAGTTCCAGGATATGGTCCTACAGCCGGTTCAGCTCTAACACACCACCCTGACGTTGATAAAGTTGCCTTTACTGGTTCGACTGAGGCAAGTTAAAAGTTTAATTATCTACATATATTCAGCAATTGTAAAACGGAGAAAATAACTTGTAACACACAGTAATTCTGAAAAACAAATATTTAAATTTCTCTTGTCACTAAATCGGTAATTGCATACATAATATCAGATAACAAGTACAAAATGATATTTATAATGTGCATTAAAACGGAATTACCTTTGGATCCACGTAATACATACAAATATTCCGCAATCAATCAAACAAACATACTATAACACGCACAAAAGAAAAAAGTGTATGTGTACTTATGTACACGCTTTAGAAGTTATACTTCTTCGGCGTAACAAGATAAAATCTTTTCAAACATTTTATCTTTCGCCTTATTCTACGTTTGTAGAAAAAACGACACTAACAATAAAAATGTATTTAAGACATTGAAAGTTTTAATACAAAGAAATACAAACAACAAATACAAAGAAACAAAATGTTGACTATAGCTAACTTCAGGGCGTCGGTTTTTCGTGACGGTGTGCGCGCGCATCGTAAAAATTTACTCTCATCATTTTTCCCTAACGCGCGAAAAGAGGTATAACTTCAAAAATTGTATCTAGTCTAATATAATTTATTTTTAATAATATTTTTACTATTTCTTTCAAATTGTAGAACATGTTTTATTTTGTGAAAGTTGTAATTTTTTAATAATGTAATATTAAAAACGAATATAACAATGCATACATAGTTTAGTGAAATATATAATAAATAAATATGCAAATATGTATAGCCCTTTCTCCGTGTTGAAAACCTTTAATATTACTTTTGATTTTCACTTTTTTACGATACTAATAATGTGACAATGTTCGCGGTAATAAATCCGTTTTAATTAACTGTAGCTCTCCAGTAGGTATGTCATCCTCTTTGGCAAACTGGCTCTTTGGCTGAATTTATTGTAAATAGAAGGAATATGTCAAGTTTTTGGCGGGATCTTGGATTTTAATTTAGTAGACTTTATATTTTATTCATAACTAGCTGTACCCGCAGCTCCGCACGCGTTTTTTTAAATCGTATTAAAGAATTATAGAATTGTGAGACTATGTACAATTACAGAAACGCTCTTTAAAGACAATTGTAAGTACGACGTGCACGCCACTAAAAGTAACATTTAACGTGTACACTAGATATATAAATACAAAGAGCGTGCCAAATAATGTTAGTCATCAGGGTCATTTAGAACTTTAACCCACCATATAACTACCTCAGTGCTCACTTACACTGTATAAGGAACTAATGAAACAATAACTTAAAATATTATTATAAAGATTTACATTTAATATACATTGTCATTATTATAATTAAGATTTTGTGACTATACAAAAAATAAACGCTTGTCTGTTCCGCAAGAAATTGTAATATGGAACCCTTTACGTAATACGTTTATAATCTAAGATCTTATTAGGAAAACCTCTATATCATTAATGTTATTAATAATTATAATGTCGAATTGTAAACAATAAGATGATAATTATTTCTCTTATTAAAAATAAAGAATGAGTTGAAATCTTGCTAAATTTCATGCAGATAAAGTCGCTGGTAACAGCTAGTCTAAAATAGAATAACCTCAATTACTTTTTATTAGGTTCGCTATCTACCAGTGAAAGTCCCGTGAAAATCGATGTAACCGTTTTGGTGATAGCACAGCGGGCGAAGCCACGGTTAACAGATAGTCTAAATTAAAATTAATTAAATTACTTTTTATAAGGTCTGATATCTGCCAGTGAAAGTCCCATGAAAATCGGTCTAACTATTTTGGAGAAAGCACTGCGGGCAAAGCTACGGTTAACAGCTAGTATAAACTAACATTGCTTTAATTACTTTTTATAAGATCAGCTATCTGCCAGTGAAAGTATTGTAAAGATCGATCGAACTGTTTTGGAGACAGCATTGCGGGCGAAGTCACGGTTAATAGCTAGTATAAATTAAAATTGTTTCAATTACTTTTTATAAGGTCAGCTATCTGCTAGTAAAAGATTCGTGAAGATCGGTCGAACCGTTTTGAAGATAGTACTGCAGGCGAAACCACGGTTAACAGCTAGTCTAAATTAAAATAAACTAAATTACTTGATGTGATGCCCGCTATCTGCTGGTGAAAGTTTCGTGAAAATCGGTCCAATCGTTTTGGAGATAGCATTGCAGACGAAGCCGCGGTTAATATCTAGTCTAATTTAGAGTAGCCTAAGTAACCCGCTGTAATTTCAGCTATCTGTCAGTGAAATTCCTGTCAAAATCGGTCCAGCCCTTTCGAAGATTGCCCGGAACAAACAGACAGAAGAATTGACTGGAAATTTAAGACATTACATAATATCATAAATGAAATTGACAATTGAATAGAATTTAATTTAAAATTAAAAAAAAAATATATATATATATATATATATATATATATATATATATATATATATATATATATATATATATATATATATATATATATATATATATATATATATATATATAAACTAATAAAATAAATAATACTCACCATATATTACTAAGGTACCATTAAGCTGTATGTAGACGCAGATAAGTACAAAATAAGATACTCCTATTAAATGTATATGTAAACTATTTTAATTTAATGAAAAATTTATGTATTAGGAAATGTAACTAGGATAAGCAAATAACCAAGCAAAAAAAAAATTACACAGATTTAACACTCCGCAATTATAACATATGATAATAAAGATACAGGGAAGTAGAAAAACAAGGTCTCGGATTACGTCTGAGGTAAAGGGGGGACTATAAAAAAAAAAACAAACAGACAGACCGACAAAAACTTTAAAAATTGCATTTTTGTTATCAGTAGCGTGTATACTTTCGTAGCCAAGCAGTAAAAAAAAAATATTTTGATATTACATACAGACACTTAATTTTTATTATATGTATAGATATAGATATCATGATATTTGGCTCTATATTATGTAGTACTGGTGGTATTTTACGCAATATAGTTTGGTTATTATGCACAAATGTAGTGGATCGGACATACATAATTCTGACTTGCCACAAAAACTCCCTGGAAAGTTCTAACAAGACCGCCACCATCTTGTTAGTTCATTGAAATGATCGCAAGAAACTTATAATATCATTACCTACTCGACAATGGTAGCAATAACCTATTAAAGATTGGTTGACAAAAAAAATAGAAAATGTCATTCAAAATATTCGAAAAATCTCTTGTAACTATAGGTAGTCTATATTATGCACTCCGAGTCTTATTGTTACGATCTACAAGTAAGTTTATTCTCCTACAGTGGTGGCAGCGGTGAGATCTAGAAGCTCTTAAATAACTATAATTACAAAAATATAATTATGTCAAAATTATAGGTTGGACGTATTATTCTCGGTGCTGCTGCGGCTGTCAACCTGAAACGCGTTACTCTGGAGCTCGGTGGCAAGAGCCCTTTAGTCGTTTTTAATGACGCTGACGGTATATACTATATATAATCTACGCTTTAATAGATCTAACCTTGTTTGAAATGAAATAAGTAGTTATAAAATAAATAATAACATAATAATTATGATGCCATTAGTCATCATCATTACATAGTATAAAACAAAGTCCCCTACCGAGTCTGTTCGCGATAAACTCAAAAACTACTGAACGGATCTTTATGCGGTTTTCACCAGTGGATAAAGTGATTTACGAGGAACGTTTTGGTATATAATTTGTCCAGGATTTTTTATAATCAGGGCGGGACAACGTCTGCCGGGCCCGCTAGTTATATATAATTATGGATTCGATGTGAGCTACTAATAAACTGCAATATTTATATTGAACTAGCGGGCCCGGCAGACGTTGTCCCGCCCTGATTATAAAAAATCCTTGACAAATTATATACCAAAACGTTCCTCATGAATCACTTTATCCAGGAGTGAAAACCGCTTGAAAATCCGTTCAGTAGTTTTTGAGTTTATCGCGGTAGGGGACTTTGTTTTATACTATGTAATGATATTCATAACTGTATATAGCATTGAAATCAAATTAAATAATTATTATATTTTATTATAAAAATGATACTGGATAATGCTTTTTGAATAATCATTAGATGCGTTTAAAATAGATTTGTGTTTCAAATTAAACACTAATTCTAGTGGAAAAGGCAGCACAGATTGCCCACGCGGCCGCGTTTGCTAACGGCGGTCAATGTTGTTGCGCTGGAACCAGAACCTACGTCCAATCTGGAATTTACGACCAATTCGTAGAGAAGGCTGCTGAGATTGCACAGAAAAGATCCGTAGGAAATCCATTCGATGATGTACAACAAGGACCACAGGTAAGACATTAGAAACAAATAAAACCTTTTATCTAAGTCATTCAATTGAAACAACAAAAATCGGTATGGAAACAATTTCAAAGACTAGAATTCCTGGGAAATCTATACTAATATTATAAAGCTGGAGGGTTTGTTTGGTTGAACGCGGTAATCTCAGGAACTACTGATCCGATTTGAAAAAATATTTCAGTGTTAGATAGCTTATTTATCGAGGAAGGTTATAGGCTATATATCACGCTAAGACCAATAGGAGTGGAGCACAAATGAAGACTGTTTCAAAATCGTTTTTTTTTTCCTTTTGAGTTCTTTCGCTGCGTGTTAGCGTTAGCCCAAAGTAACTATTCCGCGCGGACGAAGTCGCGAGTAGAAGCTAGTCATATATATATCCGAGTTCATACTTCGTTACTAATATCATAAACGCGAATGTGAACTTGTTAATCTTTAATACCTTAACTACTCAACCGATGATCAAATTCTTGCATACATATTGTCAGGAGTATGTATAGCAAAAAACATACGGCACACCTTTCAGACAGAAGTAAAATAATCCTACTGGATAGGTCAAATTTACAACAACGCGAGCGAAACGCGAGCGAAATCATGTTCAATATATTTTATTTATTAACTTCTCACGTCCTTGGCAAACCACAGCTGATTAACCTGATTATTAAAGATATTCCTGCTGATAAACTTGATGTGATTTAGATAAAGAAAATATCTAATTTGTTATGATACGATTTATATCTACAATATTAATTATACATTTTAAATATTTGATAATATCTATATTATCTTCTAAAAAGATATATTTTATGATTGATTATATAATTATTAAAATTTAGATCGACGAAGAAATGTACAAGAAAGTATTGAATTACATTACGGCGGGCAAAGAAGGTGGAGCGAGATGCGTTGCCGGTGGAGACAAAATGGGCGACAAGGGATATTACATTCAACCAACTGTATTCGCTGACGTGCAGGATGATATGAAAATATCTAGAGAAGAAGTTAGTATGTTACAGACTACAGTCCTGCTATAATTACGTAATACAATACGTACTTATAATACAATTACGTATTTCAAGGTTAAATAAATGACAATTTTAGATTCATATAATGATATTTTAACTTCATTTTGTATTACACTCATGCCTTTATTATACGCAAGCTCGACATTAAGGTTTTATTTAGACCAAGAAGATTGACGAGGATTCTACTAAAGATTATCGATGAAATTACTAAAGATTTCCGGTGAAATTAATGCTCTTCAGCAGCCACATCTGCGATTTGATCACAACGCCATCTTCGTATAGTTCCTATAATTGTACATAGATGGCGCTGAATGCATATTTGTCTTAAACTCATGTCTGTATATACGCATGGCCAACCGTAATACTTTATTCAGAACGGTCAAAAAGATTGATTAGGATTCTACTAACGATTACTGGTGAAATTACTGTCCTTTATCGAGATATAACTGTATTTTGAGTACAACGCCATCTTGTTATAGTTCGTTCTAACGAACATAGATGGTGTGACATGAATATGTTAAATATTTGTAGTGATTTAATAGTAATCGATTAAAGTAAATTACAGCGATCGGTTAGAGTTTGATACATATGAATATTGAGTGAATCAAAGAAATTAATAATTTCCAAAATAAGTATCGATACATTTCTTACGCTTGCATAACAACACGCTACATACGTACCTATTGTGACGAAATAATTGAGTTTATTTGTATTCCATCTAGAAATGTAACTATAAATTGTGTGTTAAATATTTTTAGATCGTGAAATATTTGTGTGAAATGTGCGCAATGGCTTTGAGAATTTTTTAACATTGGTAATTATTCTAGGTTGTGATAACTTTCTGAAATCATTAATGCATAAGTAACATAATGTTAATACATTAATTATAACACTAATAATATAGAACAAATAGTTTCTTAGCTCAGAATAAAATTTAATGTAGTTAATGATATATTACAAGTTTTATGTAGTAGGTATACGGGTATAGTATCTAATTTCTTTTTAGGTTAGAATTAATTCAGTAGTAACATAGACATAAATATAATATTCCATAGTTAAAAAATAACATTTTAAAGATTTGTATCAATAATACTTTTTTTTTCAATAATCATTATTGAAGTGACGACTACCCAGTGGTTTTAGCGTGTTCGGACACTGGAGTCGATGGACGTAGGTTCAAATCTTTGTGTGCTCATCCGAGTCATTATCGCTTCGATGATGAAATGATTATGGATAAAATAAACTTTTTGTTACAAATCTTTCGGTGAAGAAGAACATCCTAAAAGAACCATGCTATGGTAGGGTTTTTTCTAAAACCGCCTGGACTACCACACAAAATTTGTCACAAAGCACCTGTTAGTGTGTTCCGGCAGCCGCACTTGAGATCCAGTCCCCTCTAAACTTGGCGTGTTTACCATCTCAGACCAAATATGTAAATATTTATATAATGTTTATAATATGATTTTTAGATCTTCGGTCCTGTCCAAAGCATCCTGAAGTTCGATACTTTCGAGGAGGTTATAAACCGTGCCAATGACACTAATTATGGTCTCGCAGCTGGAGTCATCACAAATGACATCACAGTCGCTTTAAGCTTTGCTAAGCAAGTGCGAGCGGGATCGATTTGGTTTGTATGAATTATTAAAATTATCTCCTATCAATATATTTAAAGGGTGCTATTTCGACTGTCCACATTCAATCACGTTTTCCTATTTTACGCATATCATTGTTCCGTCTAGCTGAAACATTCCACTATAGATTTATCATTATTAAATTAAATTTAAAAAAAATAGTCTAGGATAAATTGCATCTAAACAAAAGTAATCTAGAACCGTCTATGAAAAATTCCGCATCGAATACTCAAAGTCCTATACAGATATGTTGAGACGATTGAGCCTCAAAAGAACTGTATTTTAAATTATACAAATCGGTTAATAAGTAACCTATTAGAACGCTAATCATGAATTACTATCAGCTCTGTTAAATATACATCTACATACGTAGATTCATTACAATGAAAGACAATATTAGGTGTTGACAGATTCATCAAAATCAGCCTTTAATAGTGTACCTACTTGTGAAGATAACCCTCTCCCAAGATTCGTAATTCCACATTCAGTAACATCCAGCAGTCTTTACAAAGATATTCTCTAATTATAAAACGTCATAAACTCTGTTTCCCAAGACGCGTTCTGTATTCATCATAAATTTATTACCAATTTTTGTTATAATACCAGCCTCTAAATATCATGGAAAACAAACAGTACAAAATGGCAATAGATCGAAACTACTCCCTAAGAGGTTGTACCTAAAAGTTCCAAGGAAGTAATTTTCTACAACACAATGAACTATATTTGCCAAAACGCATTACGTATTCGTCATAAATTCACTACCAATTTTATTGTCATAACAGCCTGTAAATATCACAACGAACACATAAATGTGAAATTAATTGATACAAAGATAAATTGATCGAAGCTACTCCCTAAGATGGTTATACCTAAAGGTGCGATACGTACGATCTTTCAAATACAGTAGAGTCTCATTAATCCTCACTAAATACCGGTATTTCAGTATTCCAATACGTCTAATAATCCGGAACCATATACTCACCCTTCCTTACTCTCGTTTCGTGCTTACGCATTAGTATGAGTATATGAGTATAACCTCCAAAAACCTTATACAGTTATTCTATACAATTTAATAATCCGACACCCCCTAGTTTTTAATAATACCGGATTGATGAGAATCTACTGTTGCTTTTTTTGTTAAGCATTTGGACGACAAAACCACGTATGGAGATTACAATAAATTATACTTTTACCAACATTTATTATATAGTCCATCGAGTAACGTATCATTTTTTTAAATAAAAATCCTTACTAATATTATAAATACGAATGTGAATTTGCTTGTTTGTTACGACACAACTCAACCGATCATCATGAAACATTATACACATGTCGTCAGGTGCACAGAAAAGAAATAAGAGTCTCTCACACCGAGAAAAAATATACTGTTCCCCAGATATAAATCTACTATAAAATGAGCGAAACCGCGGACAAAAGCTTGTCGGTAAACAATCGAAATATTTTGTAAGGATAATATACTGTTTCCAGGATAAATACTTATGATTACGTGACCAGCCAGACACCATTCGGCGGATTCAAGGACTCCGGCCTTGGCAGAGAATTGTGAGTTTAGCATTTCATATCTCCCCAAATTAATATTTGCGTAAGATAAAAAAAAAATACGGAAATAGATAAATGTACATAGTTAATATTTACTTTTACTGCCACAGTAAGTTTTCAAATAACATAATACTGTATGTGTAGTGATTCAGTATATCTATAGTGCAATTAATCTTATTATCTAGTGTTTGTCGATTATTTCACGTAATTATTTTTAAAGAAAAAATTTGTTCATTTGTGCAGCTATCGAAGGAAAGATGTAAATATTTTTCAACAGATTCTAAACTTTAAGATGGTAGAGCTAAATAGACAACTATTATACAATACCCTGCACTATTATATGGTTATAGTAAAACGGTGTTTATTCACAAAAATTTCATACTTGTGGAATTTATAACCGTATCCTGACGAACACACTATCATTGTCCCATAACTAATTCCGTGGTATTGTTAATATGTGACATCAATCCATAGTGACAAAAATTACGACCATTTTAGTTCTACTCAATAAATATTTTATAGTTATTATGTTTTTTTTCTCGAACTGACTACGCTATCGGTCTAGCAAGACCTTAACAGCTTCACCGGACTACTAGTTATTATGTAACTTAAAATTACATAAACAATTATGAGTAACAATAATGAATGTAGGTAGCTGTGTAGTTATTTGTTTGTTTGACAATGAATATTTGTTTTACAGAGGTGAAGACGGCATCAACCAGTACTTAGAAGTCAAAACTGTAACCCTGGCGCTCCCCAAGCAACCCCAATTTTGAATCGTTGAGCGATATATTAACGTCTTTAATTACCTTTTGTTTGCATTATGCTAAAACTTGTATTTTGTAACATCACATTTACTTCTTAATAAAGTGCCATGTATACGCAGAATATACAGTTCGTATTATTAAGAAATGCTTCGGCACATGAAGAGATGTAATATAGAGCCCTCTTGTCGGGAACGTTTGGCAGCACAACGGCCAGAATGGCGCAGAATGGTGAACAGCCAAGTACGCGAGTTCGAGGCTCAGCGTAAAGCTGACCTTGATACCAAACGCGACCAGTTAAAGGCTCGCCCTCCTGCTGCCATAACATATCATTATGTGAACGGCATACTCACGTGCCCTCAATGTGCACGAATTTCGCCGCGAAGATAGGCTACATAAGCCATCTTCGAGCGCACCAACGCCATTTCTAAATTTAGGGGTCAAAGTGGTCGCCATGGCCGAAACCGGTCGGAACAATCATCATCATCATAAGAAACATGTTTTAGACCTAGTGTTTCCTTCTCATGATATTCCTAACAATTATTATTAATGCGAATTATTGGTTTGTTACGAATTTATTCCACCGATAATCATAAAATTTCGCATTCACGTTGTTAAGGGTACAAAAAAGGACATGAGTACTTTTTATCCAGAAAAAAAAGTATTGTTCCCGATGGATAAGTCTAATCTGCATTATCTCAAGCAAAAGCTAGATTATAAATAGTATAAAACAAGGACTCTGACCGCGCCTGGTTCTCTGTGCATAGTTCTTCCAAATTATGCTACTGTTCTCACTATCGTTTGGAAAATTTCATCCAGAAGGTTTATATATATAATATATGCTTGTTATATTTATATAAAGTAGAGATAATTTTTTGCCCGTTTATATTGTTATCGCTAGTTAAATTTGTGAGTTGGTATATGACTATCTACAAAGCATCTAACCTACAGTAGCTATTTTTATCTTTTAGATATGTAAAAGAAATAAAGAATTATTTACAAGCTATTTTGACCAGCAGAGTATAAATTCTTACAAAATTAAATAGTTAAGTAACGCCGCGCATTCAATGTATATTTAAATTGTCCTTTGCAGAAAATTATTTCGATGAATATCTTTCATTGATTTAATTACGTACATCAAAAGTAATTTGTGTGACAAGCTTTACGAAGACTTTGTCTTTTATCAGCTCTGAATTTCAAAGCATCAACAATGAATTAAACAGTACATCACGTATCTAAATTTCTGAGGCAGTTATGACGCCACATTACAATTGCGGCACGCTACGATGGCCGCTTTGACACTTTACAATAGTGCTATGAAATGTCGATTTAATCTGGAGAAAAAATAATGAAACGCTACTTTATTTTGCATTAAGCATTGACGCGAGTTTGCCGGAGGAGGTAGTTGTGCTTGCCAGCGATTTTGTATATATAATAATATATAGGATTTAACGATATAAAGAAAAAAATTAGTGCCGAGTTGTCTTGTCAATAAGTACACTAATCATTATAATCTATTAAAGGTTCTGTGCTATTTTAGGTAGGGGAGGTGGTCTTCCGGTGCTCTCGCTGACCAAACGAAACGCAACAATGCAAGCACTATTACTTCACGTCGGTTTTCTTTGAGAGGGTGGTACTACCCCGGGCGAGCCAACCCATTCATGCTGAAACCAGTGATAGATTTAGCGTGGCTCTACCACCTACGAAATTGATACGTATGAATTAATTTACCCAAATTTCGAACTCATGTAGCAGGTTCTCTTCACATTAGCGTGAATGTTATAATGACGTATGGAATTTTTGTTAAATAGTATGTAATATTCCAAACAGAATCACTTTTAGAGAAATATAAACTAAAATATATATATATATATATATTATCGCGGAATTTTGTTTTTGTGTGTGTTGAGTATGTCATATGGTACTTACGTATTAACGCCACCGCAATGCGCTAACCGACCGCTGCTGCAGTCGGCTAGCGCAGTCTTTGTTTCGCAAGTCTAACCTAACCTAACCGAACCGGGAAAATTGAGAAAAATAAATAGTCCACCTATTAATATACACGGTAAGATATCAATCACATCACCGAACGAATTAGGTGTACATTGTCTGCACCTAACCAACTTCATTTGCAGTGGCGTTATTACGTGAGTACCTGTTATATCAAAATAGTCACTCACCAATGATTTTGTATTGTTTCTCCGTGAGATGATTAGACATCATGCCACATACATGCGCACCCAATGAATGTCCAACACACGTGATCATTTTCGCCAAAGCACCAGCCTGAGTGAGATATGAATACAGCTGTGCCGTACATTGAGCGGCAAGCCTGTAATTGATTTGAAGAAGTTTATTCAATATCCATAATACAGTTTCAAATTAATTGCTTGTATAAAAAGGATACGTTTACTGCGATGTAACTTTCCTATGACTTACTTCAAGTTCGAGAGAGCAGACAAATAACACGGAAACCTAGATAGCCGAGACCAGTCCACCATGAACACGTTGTAATCTTTACGGGACAGATACGCTGTGGAACAAGGTCATTAATTATATTAAATTACAGGTCTATTCACCTCACACTCTTAGAAGATATTCTATAAGTAGTAAATATAATAAAAATATTATTCGAAAAGATTACCTGGCAGATGTAATTAATTTATTTTAATTTCTATACAGCCGTAGTCGTAACTAGTATCGCATCGCATCATCACTATAAGTACTAATTATATAAATGCGAATGTGAATTTATGTATTACTTTTTTTGTAAAACAAAAGTAGAAAGTACTGTTACCGAGGGTTTATTACATCTACAGGAGAGAAGCCGCAGGCAAAAGCTAGCTATTAAAAATATCATTTGCTAATTTATTTCCCATATATTTTTGTTATACACGTACTATTTATGTCGTAGTATTTAAATTCATCAAACCTTATAATAATATCAATATTGTCGTTTATATATAAATATACTAGCGGGCCCGGCAGACGCTGTCCCGCCCTGAATATAAAAAAAAATCCTCGACAAATTATATACCAAAACCTTCCTCATGAAT
This sequence comes from Antheraea yamamai, assembly GCA_036509395.1. Lineage (NCBI taxonomy): Eukaryota > Metazoa > Arthropoda > Insecta > Lepidoptera > Saturniidae > Antheraea > Antheraea yamamai. Next base: position 8,045,340 of record AP028435.1, on the reverse strand, counting down.
CACTTTATCCACTGGTGAAAACCGCATGAAAATCCGTTCAGTAGTTTTTGAGTTTATCGCGAACAGAGAGACAGACAGACGCGACAGGGGACTTTGTTTTATACTATGTAATGATATATATAATATATAAATATGAGAATGACGCGTCAAACTACATATATTTTGAACGATTCAATCAATAATTCATGCTTTGATTGTACACTCATCATCGTGTTCGAATACATTTAGATGAAGTTAAAAACACCAAATATTTTTGTGTCGTTAAGGACGATAAACTAACTTTCCAATATCATATTTCGTCATTAGTACATCACATCCGTGGGCTTATACCAATTTTTAAATGTAGTAGACAAGTAACAAACAATAACATTGTAAAAATGATATATTTTACTTTATGCTAGTCACTTTTACTGTACTGCATTCCGTCTTGTAAATCCATTTTGCTATCCCTAGAAAGAGCTCAAAAAGCTATATGAAAGTGATGTTTTTCCGACCATATAGGTACCCCACAGAGAATCTTTACCAAGAATGTCAGGTTTTAACCGATAGACAGCTTTTTATCCTATAAATTACATGTGTTTCAGTCACTGTTTGTTTTAGTTCTCATTATATGAAATTGTGATATCTGCGATACGGTTTGTAACCAGTGTAGATACCGATATTACTGTAAATTACGTACACATTGACTTGGTAGGTACATTAAAATAGATTATACTATTATTATTATAAGAGACCAGTATTCAAATCACTAATTACTGCATAAAGATAAATGCAAGATATTAAAAAAATAATAATTTGGTTAATTATAAAATTATAATTAACTAATTAATTAATTATAATTATATTAATTATAATTATTATTAAATTAACAAATTAAAAAAGAATCATTAAAATCGGTTCGCAATTGACGAAAATATCGATTAACATACATAAAAAAAAACATACAACCGAACATAGTAACTTCCTCCTTTTTCGAAGTCGGTTAATAAAAAAGGGTTACTTACGTATTAACACCACCGCGTTATCTTTTTTCGCAAATCTAAACTAACCTAACTTTTCTTTCTTTTTTCGAACTGACTATGCTATTAACCTACCAAGGTCTTAACAGCTTCACCGAACTACTAAGGCGAGCGCTTAAGGCACTCAAACTAACCTAACCAAACTGAGACGAAACTGTCTTGTTAACTTAAAAATCATCAAGTTGCTAATATACAAAACACAGTGCGCTCGTTTCAATCACTATTCCCAATTTTCCCGTCTTGGTTCGGTTAGGTTAAGTTAGAGGTGTGAAACAAAGAGAACGCAAGCCGGCCGCGGCAACGGTCGGTGAGCGCACTACGGTGCTGTTAATAAGTTAGTACTAAAAAAGGTTTTTCACTCCCCTGTAAAATGTGTCAAATTGATTTACGCGGTGTTGTTTCCTAATCTTCATTATTTATTTAAGGTCTACAAAACTGAGTTCAATGAACAAAAACGGACACGAACCCTTTTGTATGTAATATGTAAGTATACTCTCAAATATATCAGAAGCACAAATGTTACAAAGAAATCTATATCGTTCTTTAAAAAAACTCGTTGTCGTGTCTAAAGCGAAAGGGATACGACAGTAATTAAAGAAAATATATATTCTACACTCGTGTCTCTAATGCCAAGAACCGACACGGCAACGTGACAATGACCTCATAACATAGAAATTTATTTTTTACTAGCTTCTAGACAGTTTGAACATATCCGTGGAACGTGAAACGACTTTTTGATTAATAGAACAGAAAGTTAATCTAGAGATAACCCACAAAGTGAAAAAATAACTCACCATCACGTATGAATGTTATCGGTGTCTTTGTATACGTGCCGTTGAAACCGTGAATGAGAAAGACATTCTTCCTTGTGGCCTTCCAACCGTATGCGTGGAGCAGGTCTTGGTGTCTAACGTCAACCCATCGTTTATGTGGGTGTTCTCTAGACAAAAAAGAAAATAACTACATTTTATTTATTAATGGATAATTTTTTTTCTCGAACTGACTACACTATTGGCCTTAACAGCTTCACCGAACTACTAAGGCGAGCGTTTAAGGCACTCAGCCGATTTTATTTTGACGACTAGCCCAAAGGAGCATGACACAACTCGGCTTGGGCTGTTGCGTAGTTCATGCAATTCGCGACCTAACTGAGCTAACCTAAGCTAAGCTACATATTCATACTTATATGAATTATTGAAATTTATACGTGTACCAAGCATACGTACCTCAAACACTCTTATATGTATTTCGTGTCGGTTAATTTTTTCTGACTAATTCAGTTCGATAAGGGAAAAAATAAAACCCTTCCACTTTCAAGTGTAATTATGTGTGCGTGCACGTGTGTGGATGTGATGTGTGTAATGTTGTTGCGTGATGTATGACTTTATGTCACAGTATTCGCGCGAGCAGCGTATTCAAGGGCTCCACGCCGAGGTAACGGACCTAATTACTGGATCAGGTTTTAATAGTATTGTTGACGATCCCTAAGTCACACGTTACATTTAAAGTTACCTTTAAATGTAAGGAAAAATCTCGCACACTTTTCTGTGTTCTATCGTTTGTATCTATCGTTAACTTCGATAAATTATGATATGAATAGTAATATGACGCCTGTAGCTATTTTCCAGCATCAAACCGCGCGTCATTGGAATATAATTCATCCTATTCTTTATCCTGTTTTGATTATCAATGTTATACTACGTTTATTTCTAAATACACGTATTTATTATAATTGAAATAAAATTGTATTATTTTAACGAACGATCCAATTTCGTATTAGTGCGATGCATTAATGTATCTATCGTTATAAGTATTTTAATGATTCAGATCCATGTTTTGGAGCTTTGATATATACAGTTCATCAAAGTCGTAAAAGCTACATAATAATCGTCAGACTAATAATTTGTTTTTGCACGTAATTTCAAACGTTTAACACTTTCGAATATGTTCATTGAAAATATACTGCAAAGAGTAATTTATAATCTACATAAAATGCTCAATGTCGATAAAATGTTTATTTGGGTAAGGTCTATAATAATATATTTGCAAGATAACTTCGCAAATAATCATTTTTCTAATCTATACTTATCTATACTAATATTATAAAGAGGTAAAGTTTGTGACGTTGTATGGGGTAATCTCAGGAACTACTGGTCTCTCTCTTGAGAGCTTTCGCTGCGTGTTAGCGTTAGCCCAAAGTAACTATTCCACGCGAACTAAGTCGCGGGCAGAGGCTAGTAATATATAAAAGATAAAGATTAATACTATAGGTTATCCTTAGGGGATAAACATATACTGTTGTACCTACGTTTCCTGCAGGTATTTTTAATAAGTTTTTTTAATTCTGCAGATTAGAAGGACTGCGGGAATACACAGACAGATGCGAAAAACAACTTTATTTTGGTTATAGAGAAGGATTTTCCGATTAATATATTTCCAACTTTCTTGCATATATGCTTCATAGTCAAAAACATTTGCTGTTCTCATTAGAAGGAGTATCTTGATGAACGTTCAAAATCAAAAGCATTATGGTACAAAACAATTCAGCTACATCCCCTAAAGTCATCTGGACTACTGTTAATTATGGGGAAGCAATCACGGGAATGAGAATAGTCTCAGGACACATTTCGTTCGAAAACTTTCCCCTTTATGATACGTTTTAAAGGGAAGCAACGCGGATGTGACACCTCCGATGTTGTAAGCGTCCAAAGGCTACGGTGACTGCTTAACATCATGTGGCCCGCAAACCTGTTTGCTACCATCGTGGTATAAAAAAAAACGTAAAGTGCCATAAGATTTGGCAAAGTTGCGGGTTAATTGATGATATGAACCACATCTTCGCAGAATTTTACGAAGAGAAAGTATAAAATTTGAACTCAATGCTTCTGGTTTGTTCCACATCGGTTACGAAAAGAATACATCAATGTATTAACGTTACATTGTAACACTACGAATCCATAGTACATAATGTTGCTGCAAAGAGCGATCTCAATTCTTCAATATTTTTTTGCCTAGTTGCGTGTTAATGGCTTTCTGCGAAAGTGAACCAGTATAATGGATCTTAGAAGTGACGTATATTGAAAGAGACGAAAGAAACTTTCGAAAATATGAGGTGAGCAAATTTATTAAGTTTTGGAACTCGGGTTTTTTTACAATTTCTTTTTTTAATTAATTTTGTGAGTGATATATAAATAATGGAATACATACATTAATTTTATGCATAGATAAAGAGTAATTGGTGTATTCTCATATTTAGTACATATTTTCTCATATAAAATAATGTAATGTATGTATATAATATGTAACAGTATAATAATTAGGTTAATAATTAGATAAAAAAGGTAAAAAATTATATATTTGGCAATTATGGAAGTACTTAATCCATTCTTAATCCTATTCGAAAATACTTACGGCGTATACAAAAAGAAGTTGATCTCACTGTCTGGACATTTCCATTCGCGTTTCATAACACAACGCCAATAACGGATATCCACCATTGACATTAGATCGCCATCTGTCTGCTGAACTGAAAAAAAAAACAGAAATAGGTATGGGAGCAACATTTCAACGTGCCCATTTAATTCGTAACTTAGTTTATATAGTAATAACAAAATAGTTATTACATATATTTTCATAATTATATTATAATTTTATTATCTATATTATTATATACAAGAGACGTCACGTCAAAAAAAGTGAAACTGCTTAATTTAGCAACGGAACTCGTTTTTAAGTTCTCTCAAAATAATGATACCGTAGAATTGTGGTAGATGCTCTATCGCCTGGTTACCTCCAACACTCGGATTGGAAATCTATCCAGAAGCACTCTCCTCTATTCAGGTAGCTCTACTTGAAAGCCAGCCCCCTAGGCTTCAATATCTTGAATCAGATCTTCACTTAAATCATGTCACTTTGTAGATCAGGTAAATTTTGGCCACAAACTACAGATAAATGTAAAATAAAAAGGTGACTATGTAAACACTAGAATATGCCGTATCACATGTTTTAATCCCATTAGTTTTGCTTCATAAAATGTTCAGATTAATTGCAGTATCCGAGATTAGATTGTTCACTGCAAGTTTCAACTACATAATATTATTACTGAGCCATTGTTTTTACACTTAAATAATGAAAACATTATATTTACACCCAAATAAACTTTTCTTATACTTCAATAGGCTATTTATCACTCTGATCTTTGAAATTTCTATACAAACAATTTATTACTTGTCTGACTGGTCAGGGTAATACCTCAAGAATATTGATCTTTCAAGAGAGCGATTTCAAGTGTAATTTCGGTATTTCTACAACTCCGTAAACAATATTAAAACGACTACTACAAATAAATAAATTATAGATTTCTAAACACCTTTTTATACCTAACAAATTACGTTTTGTCACTTTATTTACGCATTTTAGATGAATAGGATAATATTCTTCAAACACCGTGACGGAGAAACATAGAGTTTGTAGTCCGGTAAAGCTGTTAAGGCCTTGCTAGGCCAATAGCGTAGTTAGTCCAAAAAAAAGTGTGTGTGTACTTATGTACACGCGTTAGAAGTTATATATATATATATATAGTTATATATATAGTGTAACAAGATAAAAATCTTTTCCAAAATTTTATCTTTCGCCTTATTCTACGTTTGTAGAAAAAACGACACTAACAATAGAAAAAAGGTATTTAATACATTGAAAGTTTTAATACAAAGAAACAAAATGTTGATTATAGCTAATTTCAGGGTGTCGGTTTTTCGTGAGTGTGCGCGCGCATCGTAAAAATTTACTCTCATCATTTTTCCCTAACGCATCAAAAGAAGTATAACTTCAAAAAAGAAATGCATAGAGAATTAAAAAAGGCGAGGTACTCATAAGGACCAGCGACAGAAGTGAAAACTCAAAACAGGGGAATAACTGTGATATCTTTTGAATTTTTAATTATAGTCTGAACTATTTAAACTTCATAATTTGTATATTGCATTTATTAACATTATTCACATCTACTGGCACTCCGAACAATAATTATATACATTTTTATATAATTTATTAAACATATGATAGACTGCCCAAATGTCAATACAAAATATCAATATTCTACGTATTCAAATTGTGTACCAGTAATAATCGAGATAGCGAAACAACAACAGTGCAGCTGCTCTGTATGCATATTTAGTTTGTATTACGGTCACTACGTAAATTGAATTTGGTATTTAGAAACTTTTATTTAGCTTGCAATGTCTGTAACTTCATCTAGATTAAATCTTACAAGCTGAATTAGAACCAGTTTATTAAGGAAATACACGTAAATGAAATAAAAACAAAAAGACAAATGTCAAAATGGCCGCCATACACATGGAAAAAAAATCAGGCCACCTAAACTATTTAGTGCATCTGAATAAAAGCTTATTAATTATTTTTTTTATATTAATTAATTTGTTAAATTATACCGTATAATGTACATTACGTTTACGTAATCTACGAGTATACGTAATAAGAAGGCTCGTTTAATGAAAGCAAGTCACGTTTGTGAGACACTTTTAAGCAAAAAGCCATAATCTTTCATACATTTTTAATTTAGTTAGCATAGCAAAAGCTGCATTTAGCATATTTGTTCACTACATAGTAGCTAGCTAGCTGAACGATGTTCGAATTCGAACGCATGTTCGCATCCTTGCAAATGAGGACAAGGTTTTGGTGAAGAAAAACATAATGATTTTTTTTATATAATAGGAGGCAAACGAACAGGTGGATCACCTGACGTTAAGTGAACACCACCGTCTATATACACTTACCACACCAGGGGAGTCGCAAGGACGTTGCCAGCCTGTGTTTGGAGGAGGGGGTATAGGGAAGGGGGATTAGGGGAGGGGAGAAGGACTTCTGGCGCTCTCACTGACCGAATGAAACACAACAATTTTGCATTATTACTTCATGTCGGATTTCTGTGGGTCGGGTAGTGTTACCCCGGGCGAGCCGACCCATTCATGTTGAAACCAGTAATAGCTTCAGCGTAGCTCTATCACCTATAAAACAAGTTAAAAATTTGTCTCCAAGCACCTATCGTTTAGCGTATTTACCATCTTGAACTACAAAGTCATTTAACATGAGGTGAGATGAAGTATTAAAAAATAAATTATTAAAATAAAAGTATTAAATTATTACCATTATATAGATATTTTTTATATTCAATGATATATTATTAAATAATCCTCCGGCGATTAAAGCAGTCTCGTAAATAACTTTTCCTTGCGAGATTCAGATTCACAATAACCACTTTCACAAACAACATATCGAGATATGGTCAATGGGCACCGTATAATCGACTTTACTGAATTTTAAACATGGCTTTACTAAATTCTCTCACGTGATAGTGTCCTGTTTATGACTTAACGTTTTATACATATAAGTATTTAATAAGAATGTAAATCTAATATGATATTACTTGTAACATTTTTGTGAAAAAAATAATGTTGCCGGTGTCTAGGGATAAGTAATAAATCAATTTCAATCATTTTTAGAGATGTAAGTCTGTCTATCTGTTTGTTTGGGCACGCATCACTATTAAAGTACTGCGTTTTCGATAAAACCTCTCAAAGAAAATCAAAAAGCCTGTCCTACAAATAATATTGTAATTTTAATGACGACGCGACTTAAGTACGAGAGATAAGTAAATGGACTTAATACATTCAGATGGGAGTAGTCCGGTGAAGCTGTAAAGACCTTGCCAGATCAATAGCGTAGTCAGTTCGAGAAAAAAAAACATTCAGATGGTTAAATTAATCACTATTTTTAACATTAAGTTCCACGCAGAAGAAGTCGCGGGCACAGCTAGTTTTAAATAAAACTACCAATAATATCGGTTCTAACCGATCTAGCGATGTTTAATCTGTGCACAGATGATAATATACAGACATATATCATTACATAGTATAAAACAAAGTCCTCTACCGCGTCTGTCTGTCTGTCTGTTCGCGATAAACTCAAAAACTACCGAACGGATTTTCATGCGGTTTTCACCGGTGGATAGAGTGATTGATGAGGAACGTTTTAGTATATAATTTGTCAAGGATTTTTTCATAATCGGGGCGGGACAACGTATATGATATTACATGACATTATACATCACTTATAACATTGTATGAATATTCTTTTAAGTAAATTAATTTGTATAAATTAGTATTTATTAGCTTCAAGATAATTAAGAAATCATTTTTATATAATTAATATTTATCCACTCATATGTTACACAACAACTATATTCTTCCGGACGAGAATTATTTATCTTTATATTCGTAATACAATATAATTTTAAATATGATTTTGAAACATATTCAAACCGGTTTAATGCGATTTTCGTTTTCTCTACGGAGAGTCCGTATTTTTTAAATTCCTTTCTAAATTATACATAAAATCGTATCAAGTAGTCTGTTTTTACTACTAGATAAGGCAAGTAATTGGCAAATGATATCTTATTATTTACTAAAAGGCGACTGTAACTTCATTTTCATAAGAATTGACAGTTGTTTCGTTTTAGCCTGTATTTTATTTACTACTAGCGGGCCCGGCAGACGTTGTCCCGCCCTTATTATAAAAAAATCCTGGACAAATTATATACCAAAACGTTCCTCGAGAATCACTTTATCCACTGGTGAAAACCACATGAAAATCCGTTCACTAGTTTTTGAGTTTATCGCGGACAGACAGACAGACAGACGCGGTAGGGGACTTTGTTTTATACTATGTAATAATGATAATGATATTGTAATTATGTCATTTAATATTCCTACTGATTTTAATTGCTTCTGTTAAAGTTTATAATTATTGCTAAGTCCCTATTGGAAGGATAAACGATATGTAGTTTAAGTAATACCCCGAAGATACCATCATTTACCAGTAAAAATGTCATTAAAATTAGTTCTACCATTTCGGCGACCAATCGTGATAAGACACTTCAATTCTACTTATACATACAGATTACACAAACGAATGTATAATGGAGTAGCTCTATCATCAAAATTGGACATTTGATTCAATGAATAACGTACTATCTAAATATAGGTATTTAAAAAACCCAGTAACAAGATGTTTGTCCACCACGAACTTCGAAACTATTCAACCGATATTCACGAAATTTGGTATATATTTATAATTTGGTCCAACTTGAGAGATAGAATAATTTATATTTCGATTAATGGCCTCAATATTTTTTTTATTACAAATTAATTGATTGTCAATGTTCATTATTGTTATTAATTGTAAGTTTTATCAGTCTCGAACAGATGGCGCCACGTTTTAATTTTGCAAATACTTTATTATAATTTTAATTCAATATGTAGTTACTGAGCCACAGCAACGCGTGGCCGGGTCAGCTAGTATATAACAGGTGAATGTTTAAACTCTCGTAGTATTCTAGGATATGAACTTCGTGGTCACATTTAACATATAAAATAATGATTTCAAAACAAATACTAATAATCAACTAAGAAAACCTAAGTTAAAGTTTGTTCTAAGACTTTGAAAAGTATAAACACAATCTAGGTGCAATGACCGGCGTCGAAAGCTACAATTAGTTAATAACTTTCGATAATAAAACGGACAATAAACCCTTTTGTTTTGTTCCTGGCGCTCCCCCGTTCCCTTTCAAGTGAAAGTGAAATCACCCGATAGTCATTAACACTGTGCTTTAACATAAACGCATAGAGGATTGTGTATTATTTTTGTATTTTTCTAGATAATTAGGTCAAATACCAAGCACCTATTTTTTTAATTGACTTAGAACGAGAATCGAGTGCAGAATGTCCTTCATAAATATTGCTACTGTCTAAACACACCCAACAATAAATTGTAAAAAACAAAGTAACCACTAAGAATCACAAACCTTACAATTATTTTGATATCTTTTTTACTTCTTTTTGCAACCCAATTTCTGGATTAGGATCTTCATGGAATACAGAAAAGCTTGCAAAGTCTATTGATTAATGTTTTATTCTAGTGAATATTAGCTAATTGATCAAACTACAATTACAAACATATTTGTCGGAAATCGATCCAGTAGTTTCATCGGTTTTTCTAAGTCAACATGACCGCTAGACAACAAAGGAGTTGATTATTATAAAGATAAAATCCATATCAAAATTTTACGTAGCCCTTACTATTTGTTTGTTTGTGTATATTTTAGTCATAAAATTCGATTGATTTATACTTGACACTGGTAGTCCTTACTCCGTGTTCAGAATTCCAACCATTAATCTATACACATACAAATAAATACAATTGAAGTGTCTATTTGTAGTGTTATAATAACAGCTTTTTATTTAATGGATATAAAACTATATATGGTACTTATAACAAAAAAATAATTTTCAATGTTTTTGTCTGTTTTGCTGTCTGGTTCTGTTCTGATTTAACCCAAAATGCTTTGACTGCTTTTGACAGAACTTTTGTTGACAATTAGATGATGTTATAAAGAGTAACTTAGGCAGTTTTTAATTTATTAAAAAAATAGACTTCCAAGCAAAAACATAATAAACTAAAGCAGCAGTGCCCAGTAAGGCACGCGGTCCATGTGTACTTTTACACTGAACAAAAATTTTTGCTAAATGTCATGCGGACGAATTCACGTATAACAGCTAGTTTTATATATGTATATATTTTTTTTATATCATTGCAGGCAAACGAACAGGTGGATCACCTGATGTTAAGTGATCACCATCGTCCATAGACACTTGCAACACCAGGGGAGTCGAAAGTGCATTGCCAGCCTGTGTTGGCGGGGGTAGAAGGGAAGGGAGAAAGGGAGGGAGGTGGGCCTCTGGCGCTCTCACTGATTAGCAACTGTCACTGGCAAGCACTATTTCTTCACGTCGGTTTTCTGTGAGAGGGTGGTATTACCCCGGGCGAGCTGACCCATTCATGCTGAAGCCAGTAATAGCTTCAGCGTAGCTCTACCACATATAAGAACAAAACACTCATGTTCATATGTAGCCCGGTGAAGCAGTCAAGGCCAATAGCGTATTAATTTCCAAAAAAACCATGTTCGTACTTCAAACGTTTCATTTTACATACTTTTTATTTATATAATTTGCTATATATTAATTATACTATAGTATACGTACATATATTTATAGTATACGTACTATATATTTAACATAAAGACGTCCCGCCATAATAATAAGTTAATATTGCATTGCCGGAATTAGGCGTGTATAAGTAACCAACCAGAATACCGTATCTGTATACTTTGTGATAAATTCGTCACAGTATCTGCAGATCAGTTAACTCCCGACAAGCCTTGAGAACGAGAAAACAGAGAAAACTACCAATGAATTATGGATTTCTTAGTCATAACAATTGATTTTATACTGCACTGTGCTTACGATGTATAGTGCCAGCACTTTGTCATGCGATGCTAAAAATATTTTATTGTAATACTGTGAATATGTAATTAATATATACATCTACGGTGATGATTCCATTCTCATTTATACAAAGTTCACAATCACGCAATGGAAAGCGCCTAAAAACCGTAGACCGAATAAAAATAAAACAATAGCAAACTACCGTTGTACTGTTATCTCAAGCACTTTTACTTTTCTATAGTAGTAACTTTTACTTTACGTGTTGTATGATAAAGAGCGCAATTTCTTTCAAATTAAACGATTCATCAATCAAAACTTGTCCGGATAGAAGTCAAACACCTGCTTTAATTCGTGTGACGAATAAAACATCAATCCCGTGAGTATTATTTACTACTATTGTAATTAAATTGCATTAAAAACATTGGTTTCAAATATGTTATATAAAATATGTAATTTTTATATATAAATACAATAATCTAGGTATGGAATTGTTGGCACATCACGCAAAAACTATCAATCAAAGTTTTTAGTTTCACTGCTAGGATTCACATGAACCGTATCTAAAAAAAATGTAACGATGTCTTTAATGAATATAAATGCTGCCAAAGTTTTAAAAAAATACTGCCATTTTTAAAGACGCGTTCAGCGATATGTGAATTGGGGCAAGCGGTGTGATGCGCATGCGTAGGAGAGGGGAAGTAAATGGGTTACATTGTTTATACAAAAATTTCGTAAGCAAGGTATATTTTTGCTTTCAATATTTTAATGCATTTTGTTGTGTACATAAAATCTATCGTTATAGTCTATTAATATCACCATCAAAAGATATATACAATCCATCGGCAGTCATCATGCCAATCTGGGCACTTTGTATGTGTAATGTATCCCCTATATTTCTCCATGTTTCTATAATTGAAGAAGGCTCAATAGCCTGCATATAGACTTAAAGTTTCTCTTTACTGTATTGACACTCTTAAATAGAGCAGAAAACGGATGACGTATATTTTTTTCTCGCAATTTACATTATCTCAAACGTGTTTTATTTGAATGTCACTATCTACCGCATTAAGTTATGAAATAATTATTTATTCATTGAATTAAGATACTTTTCTTGCTCATTTATTTGGACAATCTTCTTCGATCAAATAAATGAAATGGGTGCTTACCTAATTCAACAGATGTAAACAGTATGAAAAATAATGTACCGCACTTCGTGAACAACATTTTATCGTGTAGTTATAATATTTACGTGGACAATCACTACACATAAATTGTTAAATAAGCACAAGATTTGTATTATACATTATCCGGCACAATTTTATCTAAAACATTAATATTCGACATGTTTGCAAATTTACGCGTCTCGCTCGTCTGGCGGATCGGCCGCGGCCAGCGGTGACAGCGTGAACACGACCCGTAGAGAAATGGTAAATGCCTTTGCTTGTGAATGTTAACTGAATCGGTTAACTGTATTCTGTAGAATTGATGTATGAGTCGTATAGAATCATAGGTTGCTATCTACATTTTTTGAGAAGAATAAGTTATTTATGTGGCAAGACAGCAAATTTTGAATAAAAAAACGATCGAGTTTTAGAAAATGAACAAACGGATATTTCATCTTGTAAATTATGTCCAAACTTTAACTACAGAATCAAAAACGGCCACCTATGAGATTATTTTGGTTATCTTAATCGCTCCACCAATCACAGGTGCGTATTTGTCAGGTGGTTCAATATCAAATATGGCTATCTCGAAGGAGTTTAGTATCAAAATCGGCCATTTTTAAGGGTTAGCATCAAATGCGGCTGTTGCCCACAAAAAACGTTAATATTAGTTTATTTTTAAACTTTGTCATGCTAACTTTATTTTGCCATATAAGTGAACTATCTATAAATTAAAATACAGTTTATACATCAAGCATCACTGCTATACTTTAGAAAAGAAACATTTTTTCACTTTGCCAAAAATGAGTTGAAGTGTAGATAGGCACTTTTGATTATATACGACTCATATTACGGCCGCTTGATTATCCAACCATGGTACGTTTTATATCAAAATACTCTACAGAAGATACTTGGCAAGCTATTTTATTTGATATTACATTTTTTAATATACTTTATAGCAGTGGTACTCAACCTTTTTTTTAAACAGGCCACAAACACGTATCATTCATCGTGTCGTGGACCGCAAACTACAAATATTTAGGCACGAAATTTAAAATAATTGCAAAATAAAGTATAATCGGGTGGGCCAACCACAAAGACCTGGCGGTGAGTATGGCTGCTTTATAGATTTTAGAGTTTAAATACAATCTTATCTGATATTAAATGACGACGTGGTCCAAGATGGTAAACACGCAACATCTAGAAGGGGCTGGCTTTTAAATGCAGCTACCGGAACACACGAACAGGAGCTTGGCGACAGATTTTAACTGGTAGGTGGTAGCTAGCAAGACCAACTTAGAAAAAGCTATGCCATACTATGGTTTCTTCACGACGTTATCCTTCACCGAAAGCTCCGAATCAGTTGCTAGGACTCGAACCTACGTCTCTCGATGCGATGTACGAACACACTATCAATTTTTTTTTAATAGTAGCACTGCTAATTTACACAATTATATCTAATGGCAAATAGAAGCAAAAGCGAATCACTATGACGGCTTATCAATCAAATCAAATCAAAAATACGTTATTCAGTTTAGACCCTAATAAGGCGCTTATGATCGTCAAAACTGCCACCAAAAACTATCGCCATTGGTAGTCGCAACTCAGTCGAATACAAACCGCAATCATCCCACTTAGTTTTTGGGTAAGCACCAGCGAATCCGGGAAAGCGACACGCCTAAACTACTACTATGGCGGCTATTGAACAATGTCTGTGGAAGGTAGAGGTATGGAGAAATATCATAAATAGGTTTTCATCAAAAGTGCCTAAAAAAATGCCAAAAAAAATTGTAACTATAAATTTAACTGTACACTCTTATAGACAATTTCAACTAACACGCTATTCATCGGGTAGTTGGCATAAGTTTGTTTGATTATCATAAATGATATAAATATAGAGATTATATTAAAAGTATGTAATATGTGGTTAATGTTTAGACTGTTTACAGATGACCATGTTCCTAAATGATAGCTGAATTAGCGTAACAAAATTTTGTGATTATGCCGTATACCTTTCAAATATCCATTGCTAACTATTTCATAGAGAGAGTTTTTGGCGGGATCTTGGAATACCATGTAGTGGTCTTTATATTTTATCTATAATCTTGTGTTATTTGGCTCTATATTGTGTAATGTTGGTGGTGCTTTACGTAATATAGTTTGATTATTGTGCACAAGTGAAGTGGATCGGAAATAATACCACGGAGCATGGATTCTGACCTGCCACAAAAACTCCCAGGAAAGTTCTAACAAGATGGCCACCATCTTGTTAGGTCATTGAAATTATATCAAGAAACATGTAATATCGATACTCACTTGACAATGGCAGTAATAGTCTACTAGAAGACTGGTTGTCAAAAATAAAATAGAAGAAGAACTTGTAATACTATTAACTACTCGACAATGGCAGTAATAATCTAACAGATTGGTTGCCAAAAATAAGGTTAAAAAAAACCATAGGGAATTTTAAAGGGCGATACATTGCCAGCAATATGTATGTACTGTAGATTATATTGATATATCCTGAGAGCAGTTTCACAGGTTGAGGAGGGTGACAAAAAGCTTCTGTTTATTATAGAACCTTAGGTTTGCTGATGTTGCGTACTAATGGGAAGTCGTAAACTACCACCAATTCATCATCGCTATGAACACTCGAAATAGGTTTAGCCTGTCTTTCAAATTATTATTCAATATCATATTAGTCTGTCTCGCTTGTCTGTAGTAATACTTTTATTTATAGGTATAATATAATTAGTTTTATTTTCGATAACATATTATATATTTTATATTGTTTTTATATGTTGTATAAAAAATAAATTCAGACATATAAAATAATATTAACCATATTTTTTTATTTTTAAACTCAAATTAATTTTATTGTAAATATAGGTAGCCAATAAATTTAATAAATCTTTCATTGTTTAGTCTCTAATTAATCAAAGCAATAGGTGTAATTATATGAAAATACAGTCTGTAATAAAAAAACTTATTATAGTAAATTGAATAGATATGATGAATTTCAATTGGAAAGAAAAATCCAAAAATGTATTACAGGAGTAGTACTGTTTATGTTTCTATAGGGTTTAATTATTACGAATAATAATAGAAAACAAAAATGTAGTTACAACTTATTATGAAGTGTATATATAATAGCATAGTTTAACCCTAGTAAGATAAAAGAAAGTCGGAAATTATTTGCACAATAATTTCTATGTCGTAGGGTGAATATAACTAAAGAACTTCTTGAAAATAGTGACATCTAACGTTGCACTTTATAACAGGAAAGCTTCCCAAACATAATGAAGTTAGTTACTAAACTTCATCGTAGAAGCATAAGGGTGTAAGTCAAAAGTAAAAGCTAAGAAGTCGTAAATTAGATGTTGTTTGTAACGCTCAGATAAATTACCTAGCTTAAACTTTTATTTTTATACATATGAAAATAAATGTCTTAAGTTCAATAAGTTCGTATGCTGAGTGTTTTTGTTCTGCACAGTGCTGTATAGAATATAATGAATGTCACCAATGCCTGACAGACTCATTACTGTCAACCACTGTCAACTATAAATATATTAGACATCAAAGTTATACACGACCATAACCTATGGTTATATTGTGAAAGTATGACTACAATAGTAAGTAATTTAATTCAAAAATACTGCATACATTGCTTGAATTTCCTATCTATATTAAAAGGTTTTAAAACTGGTAAAGATTTACATAAAGAGTAAATAACAAACTTCTGTAGGTTATGTTATTTTTATAAACTTGAAAATAATGAC
The DNA here is from genome assembly GCA_036509395.1 of Antheraea yamamai. Classification (NCBI taxonomy): domain Eukaryota; kingdom Metazoa; phylum Arthropoda; class Insecta; order Lepidoptera; family Saturniidae; genus Antheraea; species Antheraea yamamai. Next base: position 8,029,021 of record AP028435.1, on the reverse strand, counting down.
TATTAATGGTTACTTGAAACAGCATCTTTATAAAAAGTGCTTAGTCTGTTGGCAAAACTAGAAATCTTAGGTTTTTGACTTAATTATAATATGTTCTGAGCACTTAGAAACGTTTCTTAAGTAAATACATAATGTTATGAAATAACAAAAATGACAAATAGGTATTGACTGAGTGACCCACTTTATAATAACAATTATCAATCGTCACAACTCGTGATATAAACGTAAATCGTGAGTGAGCAAAGGCGTCACTAAATCTTTTACATTGTTCTTCCCTTATAATCATGACTCATGTGTGAAACTTTACCTATATTACAAAATTTATTGCAATAACACTACTTATATTCTGTACGTGTACATCTAAACACTTTTTTATGTTTTCGGGATAATAAGAATCTATCTTAAATTTGATGTTCGGTCACGAGAATCTTGCTTTCAATGTGTGCCCTCTGTTCAGTGTTCAGTATCGTGTATACTTATTACCCATTCAGCGTAGTGTTTGACGTTTATGTTGTCTTTGTATACTTATAAAATTTATCTTGTTGGCACTTAGCTTTACTGCCTTACAGTCCGTAAAATGCGTTAACTCATTTTGAAGTTATACTTCTTTAGGCGCGTTATGAAAAAATGATGAGAGTGAAATTTTAATTTTTGTGACACAAAATTAACAGTATGAAGCTGTCTGCTTAACCGCTCATTAAGTCTCGAAAAAAAAGCTACCAACAAAATAGAAATTGAACTTCGATATTAGTCGCGCATGTTGGTACGCTCGTCGTTTTTTGTTTTTTTTTTGTCGTTTTTTTCTACAAACGTAGATTAAGGCGAAAGATAAAATTTTTGAACAGATTGTTATCTTGTTACGCCAAGCTACAATTTTATAATATTAGGTCTTTACCTATGAAATTGCCGTTTTGTATGAAAAAATTTAAACGAATTTTGAAGTTATACTTCTTTAGGCGCGTTATGAAAAAATGATGAGAGTGAAATTTTAATTTTTGTGACACAAAATTAACAGTATGAAGCTGTCTGCTTAACCGCTCATTAAGTCTCGAAAAAAAAGCTACCAACAAAATAGAAATTGAACCTCGATATTAGTCGCGCATGTTGGTACGCTCGTCGTTTTTTTTTTTTTTGTCGTTTTTTTCTACAAACGTAGATTAAGGCGAAAGATAAAATTTTTGAACAGATTGTTATCTTGTTACGCCAAAGAAGTATAACTTCTAACGCGTGTACATAAATACACACACACTTTTTTCTTTTTTTATCATTTTTCACTATATACTTATTAGTGTATCCTATAATATATAATCTGCATTTTGATGTTATAACTTATCCGATAATCTTGTCCCTTTACTATTGTGTTTTGATCTGAATGACCTCGTTAGCAAGAGTGTTCACTCCATATAACAGCGGGTTTTTAAGCATAACCTATGTAGCTATCGAGTATGGTCAACCTCTTTGGCAGACTGGCTGAAACTTTGTATATATTGTAAATAGAATGTCGTTCAAACAAATGAACGATCGCGTTTCTGTATAAATACCATATATGGAGTTGTAAATAAACAATCTATTTTACGCACTCCGAGTATTATTATTACGCTGTCCATGTCAGTCTAAACTCTTATAGTAGTGAGCCCGAAGCTCCTACATTTGGTGACTCCGACGTGATGACGAGCGTCCGCGCACCACAGCTTTATCATCCTACACGTAAAAAGAATTTATACAAACCTACATGACAGCGACGATAGACGTCTAATTAATTGATCTCTGGATGCTTTACAGATGTTTTCGAATTCACTGCAGTACTATAATTCACATTATCGTGCATTAATAGAAAAGAAAGATATATTTTTGGAGAATTTAAAATATTCTATTAAAAACGATAAAATACTACTTTAGTTAAACATTAGACAGATTTCATAGAGTGCAATTGCAAAGATAATGACATATTTTTCTACAAAAAGGTTGTTCATGCCTTAACAGCGATACGTGTAATCACTTAATATTATATGTATGAAGAGAGAGACCATCTAGCATTAGGTGGACTGTATGCCTGTCTGCTAGTTCTTACCAATAAAAAAGACTACTTCCGATATATATAATTGCAGTCTTTAGATCAAATCACGAACAATGCAACCGCTCCAGATGTTAGCCTAGGAGATGACACCGAAAATGTAACTGTAGTGCAATCACCAAAAATTCCTAAAAAAGTCTTCCAATTTGATTACGAGTTAGCGATATTACATGTTGTCATCATTGAAGTGGTCAGTGATATATCGATGCGTTGTACCCAAATTTAAAAAGGTCTATGCAACATTTTCATTCATACTTTGCAAAATATATCATTATTACGTTAGATAACGTTTTCTCCTTGTTGTTTGTTGATACTTAGCAACAATATTTTTTTTACTGAATATCCAATTAGATTAAACTATTAAAATAAATAAAATTCTAAAACGATGTACCAGTTACATGATTTCCTAAAATTTGTATTTTGTTACTTACTCCGTTATGGTATTCGTGTCACAGTTAAGACGACCTTCTCTCGATATGAAGAATAAATAGGTCTAATAACGCTTACGAAAATTCAGTATTAAATTAATACTGAAACAAGGAACACGTTTCAGTAAGTGTTTAGTTCCCCAACGACCTAGTTGCAATTGTTTGAAGATTAATGTCGGTTGCTTAATTGAAGTACTTAATAATTCCAAGTTTTTCCGTGATTCTATGTGAATGTTTATGAATCGAATTATAAACAATTTACTGCGTTAAGGTAAATAGTTACAGTTTATTTCAGTTATCTGTCTAAAAATATAAATTACGACTAACACAAATGACATAGTAATCGAATATATAAAAACATATACACGTATAGTTTTAAGCATACCTATTCGTCGACACAGCGTTTTTTACAATATTATATTTGACAGTGACCAAACAAAAACATTTGATAAGAGTAAGCTAAATTAAAATTGAAAATAAATGATTACATATTTTGTAAACAATTTCCGTCATTTTTATCGGTAAAAATATTGATTACTGATAAATTAATATTTCCATGATCTGTTGCTAAAAGGGCTAAAGTGTTTTTTTATTATAAACGCGATTTTACTACAAAAAGGAGATACGTATTTATGCTAAAGGCGCGATTATTTAAACAAGTTATGTGACGTGTGCGTCCGTACTGACAAAAGAAGAAAACTGTTTTCATTTTAGTAAGAAAACAGCCATGGTTCCATGTGGCACGGCACAATTTGTACATTATGATAAAAAGTTTTTTTTTTTAATAAACACTATAAGCAACATTATTTTAACCTTATAACATACTAGCCCTTAAGTCCGTGTACAGTTGCTACAAATTACGCAATTCGGCGTAAACTGAAAACTAATATATAACATTTTATAAATGTTAGAAAGACTACAATTCACTAAGTCCACTTGAAAACATTAACAAAAAATTATTTTTATATTGTAAAACAAAATATTTTTTTTTTGCATATTACAATTAGATTGTGTTAATTAATAATTACAAGGGTAGCTTATTATTCTTAGGTTATTGGTATAAAACTATTATTTATGACCTTGTATCTTTTAACATCAGAGCACAGATTTATTTCTGACTAGCCGCCCGCCTCGGCTTCACACGGGTTTACTAAAAAATTAATCCAAATTTTCCCTTTACTGTATACTTAGTGTATATATATATATATATATATATATACATACTTACTATATAAATATATTGACAACCATAGTCCGGTGAAGCTGTGACGGCCTTACAAGGACAATAACATAGTCAGTTCAAAAAAAAAAAAGATTGACAACTGACGTTAGTGTGACAATATTTATGAAGATCTTCTACTGTCTTCCTTCTAACTCACTTTTATAAATGGAGATATTTAATCCAAAATTATCACTTTTCCGTACAATTTTTCAAGTATTTTCTTTGATACAAACCTCCGGACAATTAGAAATACAACAAAAAGGACTTAGCCGAATAGGTGCAGCATTGCGGAGGTCAAGCACTTACATATATTCGGCGATTGATTTTTTTTATGTATATACTTCTTTTCTCTTTTTTTTTATATCATAGGAGGCAAACGAACAGGCGGGTCACCTGATATTAAGTGATCACCGCCGTCCATAGACACTAGCAACACCAGGGGAGTCGCAAGTGCGTTCAGCCTGTGTTTGGGGGGAGATGGGAGGGGGAAGCATTATTGTTTCACGTCGGTTTTCTGTGGGTCGAGTGGTAGTACCCCGGGCGAGCCGACCCATTCATGCTGAAACCAGTAATAGCTTCGGCGTGGGTCTATCGCCTACCAAACTTCTCTCATTATTTTTATCGTGGGTTTATTAAACAAGAACACGCCGCCCTCATCCATACAACAATCAAACAAACATCTCACACAAGAAAGTAATAGCGAAAAAGTAATTTAAAAAAAACAGAAACTTGCAATCACTTTCTTATCCTTATAGCGAGGTCCATTGAATTATAAATTAATTTGGCTTCTTTTATAGCTCTGGGCGTGACAATATTTCATCACAAAGTCTGAGGATTGAACCAACGAGTGATATTTATCTGTTATTTACATTTTTTATCACTTGGGTTATATTTATCCGCCTAGCCCGTGATCGATATGTTAATTACGCTTATCAATATAGTTTTAGTAGTCGTGGATTATCTTCATGGAAACAACGTTGTAGTCAATATTGTTATTAGATAACTATATATCTATATATACATAACTAACGCGATCCGAATGTTTTGCCGTGAAATTGAAATTCGTTCTATTTAATATATTGAATTATAAAAGTGTATACAAATGATAATAACAATGTTTTCAGGTAAAAGACGTGAATATATAGATTTGGATATGGGACCAAATTCGACTGAAACAGGTAAAGTTTTCTTTAATTTATGTACTCAGTTTGTCGATCTTATCGGTGTATATCTCCAGTGTGGAAACGTTTGTTTCATTCAGGATTTTATTTTTGTCATTTTTTATTGTGCATTACTAATTTTGAACAATTATGTCATTAAAATATTTAATGTTTTGTCTTTAGGTGTTCGCGTCTATACGTTCGTAGGTAAAGTTTTTTATTCTATAAGAATTCAACTTAATATTTGGTATTAGGGTGTTTTCAAAACTAACAAAGCTTATGATTTGGAAAATTAACAAAAAAAAACCTAGCACGTAGTCGCTTCAAAATTTTATCACGCGTTGGGAAGATAATTTCTGCTTCGAAGATTTATTGACGCACTTCAGCCTTTATTGCATTCCACTACTAGGCTTCTCTTACATAAGAGTCTGGGTGACTTTATACGTAATTTATATTCTATAGTCTATATGTTACTGTAAAAGCCTGAAATACGGTAAATCCTAAGATTTACAAACGCTTAATTTTAATCTAAATGTTAAATGAAAGAGCTCTATAATCATCGCTCCTGTCAACATTTTACCACTACTATAAGTAAATCCTAAAATTTACCATAAATCTATCGTGATCGGAGACCTTAATTTTCAGTTAGATTAGGTTGGAATAACCGCCGTAATGTGATAAATAATTGAAATAATATCTATATATACATTTATGTAAGTAAATCCTAATATTTAATGGTAAATCCTAAGATTAACCAATACATGGCCTTTTATAGTAACATTATAATTATTTATTCGAGCAATCGAATTCACCACATGTCCTTGTAAAGTGAAACAAATAAATGCATTATATAGAATTATCGATCATATATTAAAATCAAGTAATCTGGGATATGGCAGCGTTAGATTACATAATAAAACGTAATAATAGTAATGACATCTAGTGACGAGTTACATTAATATAGTATAGAAATTTTCATTGTGATGTTGTGACAGTGTGCCTTGCTGCAACGCTATTATTCACTCTTAATTGAAACATGTAGCGTCCTGTATTTTTAAAGATGAAATAGTATTTAAAGTTATAACTTTTATTAATAATACTAGGTTTAAAAAATAAGTTTGTGTAAATGGTGTCCAGTGATCAGAAAATACACAGTTCACTATCTGCGATATTGAATCAATTCTTGTTTAATCCTTAATCCTTGTTTAATTAAACTACAGCTATTACAGCATTTCGGGCTATAGATTCAAATTACTAATATACAGAAATAAAACACTTCGAAATCAAAAAGAAAAAAGCAATCATGTTCAGATTCGAGTGTTACTTGTTTGGTATGAATACTGCTATCGAGTTGCCGCGAACAAATATAGCTTTTATTCTTCAATCAACAATAACGATTGTTGATCGAAGAATAGATTAAATCGTTCGAAATTCAACTCTGAAATTTTGTAAAGTAGGTACTATAATTAGAGTATACCTGATTTCCAAAATTTTGGACGAACCTAGTATTAAAATATAGATCATATCCCAGTGTAACATCCTATTTTTACAAAACTTCTTGCCACTACATTGAGGTGGCGCCTAGTTAAAGGTTAATACTAAAGCCTATGACTATTAGGGTATACATGATTTACCAAATAACTTTTTTGCTTTAGTTATCGCTTCTATCTTTAGCTTATCCAATAAAAAGAATGCCGAACCAATAAAATACCTTAATATTTATGCCTAACTCTGCCTAAATCTTGATGCATTTCCAACTAAAATAACATGGGATATTTTCATTACTTACTTTTATTTTATTTTTTTCTCTTAATCTAGTAAACATAAAGTATTGTAATATAGATATTTGTGTAAAAAATGTAATTGTTTAAATTATTAAACTATTAAAATTATTAATTAAATATAAGCTAAAATAATTGTTGTTTGGAAACGGGCACAATTTCAACGTTCTCAAATTATAATACCTACTATAATTAATATACAGTGCATGCGGCTTTAATTTTTTTTTCGCTTGTAACAGTAGTAAGATGAATAATATTTTTTTTTCGTTTCACAGATGGCAATAATGACAACAATGATAGGTAAGGAACTTGATTCAAATTACAATATATAGTAAAAAGTTTACGTATTACATAATAGAGAGAGCTCCCATTTCCGACGCATTAATTATAATATTGTATCTAATGACAATAAAATATAGTTAACTCAGCAATAACGTAGCATCTCGTTCGAAGTTTGTAGAAGCGGAAGAATATTACGGACGACTACATATCACAAACAATTTTTTTTTTCGAATGAATACGCTATTTACCTAGCAAGGTCTTAACAGCTTCACCGGAGTACTAAGGCGAGCGTTTAAGGCACTCAGCCGATTTTATTTGGGCAACTAGCTCCAGGGTGCACGGCACACCTCGGCTTGGGCTGTTGCTCTTTTACCCCTTTACAGTAGCAATATAGATATACATTAAAATATATTAAAAATACGAAGAATAAAAAAGTTGGAGAAGATAATATTATGCATGAATGAATTGTTCCAATAATATGTTCGAAAAATTGTCGCACATAAGAAAAGCTACAAAAAACATTAAACATAACAACAATAATCATTGTTCTCTTAAAATTACTAATTCGAAATCTCAACGCTGTGGGACCAGAAAAAGTGGGATTGAGTCAAGAGAAAGGATATGATCGTATTCATTATTGTATTTCGTAAAGGGGCACGTGACACAAGGATTTGTTAAATATTTGGTGGCAGATGTATGATAGTGGCTAACTCTGTTGACAATAAGAGATGCCTTATCAATATATTATAATCTCATTACAAGGTTTTTCTTCTCTAAAATCAATTGATCATTAGGGTTCAAGGTCATATAATTATTGCATTATCGGATCAACGTAATATTTTAAAAACCATGATTTTAATATCTGTAAATCGGGAGAACTTAAATTTATTGCGAATATATATTTTTATTGGGATGTTCATACGTAACGTGGAAAAACATAACTGCAGGGGTTTTTACCTACCTACCTGTATTAATTTTACAATGTTTAATTTTGATTTGTTTTGTTTCACAATGTTATAATTTTAGTTGGTGGCAAAAATTATGTCTACGGTGTCATCAACCTGACACAACTCCTTCATGGCAGCCTTCATGGTGGAACAGATTCTTCCCTTTTCCATTATTCTCAACATACCGACAATCGGCGCAACAATTCTGTATCATCTTATTTTGTAAGTACATTTGGAAATAACTATTAGTAATCTTATCAACAATTTTATCTATTCTTCTATTAGTATTATACTCAGCATTTTAGTATACCGGGAGTATCTAAATAGATATTAGAAAGATAAAAACAGTTTACACGCAGAGGAAGTGAAACTTTTGTTGGCTTATATGTATTAAATTATATATATAAGAGAATGCTTATAAAGAATATATACTATACGAAGTCCCATAGTATAAATACTTAACTATATATTTAATCACTAGCGGGCACGGTGGACGCAGTCCCGTCCTAATAATAAAAAAAACTTTGAAGTTAGACATATGCTGTCGTTGACTTTTTGTAGGCATTGTCGAACTCTACAACTTTTCTCTAGAACTCAATCATATATCTCTCATCGTTAAGGCAGAGTTCGTAAGAAACATTTTCATTCGAGCGTTTTTTCTCCGAACGCAGTCTTTTCATTTTTCAGGTTACTATATAGCCTCTATTACTCTATATATATAGCCTCTATTACCACTCAGTTAACGAGGCTTTCTATTGGTAAAAGAAGTTTCAAAATCGGTTTAGTAGATCCAGAGATTTTCCCCTACAACGTCACAAACTCACAAACTTTACCTCTTGATAATATTAGTATAAAAGTATAGATTTTGGTTTACTTCTAGACCCAGACTCACACTTATACATAGTTACACATATACACAAATACATATCTACCTTAAGTTTAACACTTAACGTAAATTTTTCCCTTTCATGCCATCAGAAGTTGCACTTCAAAAATATTAACATGTAAAACAATGACTATTTACGACGATTACAAGTACTCGATAATCCATCAAACATTACACATTTCAGACAACCGTATTAAGAAATTTATGGGCATATAACTTCTTCATTCATTCTAAAACTTGTACATATTTAATGAATACATGATAAAATAATGTTCGGACACCGTGACGATCGATGTAGGTCCGAATACTTGAGAATGAGTCAGTCAATAAACTATATAATGATGGAAGTGTTTCTTCTGAGTGTACCTGGATAACTACCACTCTCAAGTAGGAATTTTGTGGCGAAGCACTTATGAGAGTGTTTCGGCAGTTGCATTCGAGAGCTCTTCTCCCTCCATATTTACTAAATTAAGCCACGTCCTTAATTAACATCAAGTGAGATTGTGGCGAAATGCTAAAACCTGTAAAGTATAAAAAGAAACCAATTTCCTGGTCAATTTAATAAAAGCAGCTTCGTGAATGTTACGTGTCTATTATAGCTGTGAATGTTTATTTCACAAACAAAATACTTGTGGGCCGCGTGGTGTACACAACCCACATTAAAATATGTACGTGCCAACAATTCAAGTTTTAATAATTATAAAAATACTAGCGGACCGGGCGGACGTTGTCCTGCCTTGAAAACAAAAAAAATCCTAAAAGTCGAACGCAGCGTCACCTGCCGGGTCCAACTGTGAATCTAAACCATTCTCGAATCTCCACGAACACACACAAAAAATTTCATCAAAATCGGTCCAGTCGTTTAGGAGGAGTTCAGTCACATACACACGCAAACAAGAAATATATATATTAAGATTAACAGAAATACAGTGTACAAGTATGTATATCGTAATATTAGGTCTTTACCTATGAAATTGCCGTTTTATATGAAAAAATTTTGAACGAATTTTTTCCATGTATTTTTTATTTGTATTAATCGAAGTAATCACCCATGCAATCAATGCATCTTTGCCAACGCAGTGGCAGTTTATTGATGCCCTTCTTAAAGAAATCAGCTGGACGGGAGGCAACAAATTCTTCAAAGGCATTTTGTACTGCCTCTCGGGTATTGAATTTTTTCCCGCCAAGGAGTTATCCAAATTCTGGAAAAAGTAGTAGTCTGTATGCGCAAGGTCTGGTGAGTAGGGTGGATGACGGAGAACTTCCAACCCCAGTTCTTGCAACTTGGAGACCGTCTGCTGTGCAGTATGAGGTCGCGCGTTGTCGTGCAGGAGCAGCGGAGACGAGTGATTCACCAATGCTGGTTGGATATGTGCCAGCTTCTCCATCATTGTGTTCAGTTCTTCACAGTACACATCTGCAGTAATGCTCACCCCGTTTGGTAAGAAGCTGTGATGAATCACACCGGCGCTAGACCACCAAACAGTGACCATCACTTTTCTAAGGGTAAGTTTTCGTTTAGGGCATTGTTTAGGTGCTGAACCAGGATCCAACTAACTTACTGAGCGCTTGCGGTTATCAAACAGAATCCATTTTTCATCGCAGGTAACAATGTGGTTCAAAATTCCTTCATTTGTGTGTCTGTTGAGCAGTGCAAGGCACGTCTCGACACGTACTTCGCGCTGGCGATCATTGAATTCGTGGGGCACCCATTTGTCAAGCTTTTTTACCTTGTCAATTTGACGTAAATGGACCAATATTGTTTTGACGCTAACGTTGAAAGCTGCTGCTAATTCAGCCGTAGATTGTGTATCATCAGCTTCCACAATCGCCTTTAATTCGTCATTGTCGACCAAAGTCTTCGGACGACCGCGAGGTTCATTTTGCAGGTCGAAATTCCCAGAACGGCAAACCAATAACAGGTGGTGCGTTGGTTTGTAGTGTTAGCTCCGTAAACGTCGTTGATGTTGCGTGCCGCTTGTGCCGCGTTGCTGCCACGACGGTACTCATATTCCATAATTACTCGAATTTTTAACGTATCCATGATGACAAAAAAGATTGAAATGCGATGAAAATGTAACACTAATCAATAAACAAATGACTACTTTTGGAAAAAGAAGTCCATGTTTTTAAAATAAAATTAATTTGAAATTAGAATTCTTAGCCAAACAAAAATTATTTTGATTTGAAATGGCCAGCACTGCAGAACGGCAATTTCATAGGTAAAGACCTATTATAAAGATGACAACATTTAGAGCGCGCGATACGTGTAACCTCCAGTAAGGTATCTCCGCGAGTAGGCGGGTGAGGGTGCGCGGACGCCGGTCGTTCGATCGATTGCCGCGCGGCGGGCGGTAAAATAGCCGATGGACACAGGATCATAAGAGCCAGCGATTTATTAAGATGTAAAGAGTTGGTCCAATCTGTGGCATAGTATGCCACATACTAAGACATTATTTAAAGTGGGTTCATTATAGTTCACAAAAATCCATAGTAACTTTCATGATTTTCGAAAACAAGAATGTTTATAAAATGTTTATATCAGAATCTTTGCTAGAAGCAACGATAACTAAAAAGCTTCGACAGCGCCTTGTTAAAACTTGGCTGGCTAGCTTATTTTGATGGCTGCCCCGTGAATCCGCCCGTATCGAAGCAACATATAACTATTTCTATTTCACCACCGATATCGATAATATGCCATCTTACTTCCACATTTTATTTAATACAGTGTGGCGTTATAATATTATTTTACGTATGTGTGCATTATCGTGCCATTTGTTTTGTCACAATATCATGTAGGTAACATTGGCAAGAAGTATTTGGATATTGAAACCTAACCATAAAAGAATTGTAAAAGTAAAATAGACTTATTTCCTTTTTTCTCATTTTTAGTCCTACTCACTTGGGGTATCGTATACGCGGAACTGGGTGAACCATTTAGTTTGCAAGGAGAACTCCTTGGTATGACGTTGCTAGTCATTACGGCGTACTTAATCGGTTGGTTATGGCTCAAGGTAACAACGTTACCGGCACTCATCGGCATGCTACTTACTGGGATCATGTTCCAGAACCTTCAAATAGTACAAATGACTGATACTTACAGAAAGTTAAACCAGGACTTAAGGTTTGTTATATAACGGTAATTTTACTGAAATATTTAAAATATTAATATGCTTTTTTGAAATTATACCATTTATTAACGGTGTGTTGTGTTTTGTCTCGCATTTAATTTTTATCATTCTGAATTGTTGTCGATTTGTCTAGGTAAGCTTAAATCGGTACAGTTGTGCTGTTGTGTAGGGAGTCTACTAAAGAACTGAATACTATTCTGACGTGATCAACCCGCCTCCGATCCCGCGCTGCACTACATATAGTATAGTAGTCATAACTCTGAAAATATTTCAAAATTGACTAGTAATCTCTATTAGCCCGTTCAGATCAACAAAAAAACAAGCAATCTCTTCTACTTTATTAAATTTCTATGAACAGGATACTTCATGACCGTAGTGAAGCCGGATAGACATTAATACGTTGGTGCGAATATTATAATTAGCTATTTTTTTTAAATAAAGAAGCCAGCTATTATTTTCGTTCTGGTAGCTGTTGCCCTTAACAGGACATCCCCTTTTTAGTTTGTACAACTGATAACATCAACTGTGTCAAAATATTTATATTACATGTTTATTGTATTACACAACAATATATATGTTATTTTAGGAAAATAGCGCTTGTGATAATATTAACACGAGCAGGTCTTGGTCTCGATGCCGCGGTTTTGAGGAAACACTATGCCGCTGTCCTACAGCTCGGTCTACTGCCGTGGCTAGTTGAATGTATATCTATAGCTGTATTAACACATTACCTGCTATATTTACCGTGGATATGGGGTAAGTAAATGATAGAACATTTCGTAATCTCCACTTGGTTATTGAAAAGCTGTTAATCTCCTAGTGTTTCGATAGTATAAATATCTACAATGATAGATGTTTGCTGTTGTGCTCGCATCAATCAAGATCTACTGGATAGGTTTCGATCATTTTTTTTAGTTTTATTTCTTAGACACTTGATCCTTGTCTAAAGAAATATCACGATAGTATAATTGATTATGGAGTTATTAGGGTTTTAATAAACTATAACTTTTATAAGCACTATCCGATCAGCGTTGTGTATTTTTTTGCCGTAAAGAAGTAGGGTAAACGCTGAAAGACGCAGGCGAAGTCGTGTGTATCAGCTAGTAAATAAATAATACACGTATACGTAATCTCTTCCCTTTGTGGATTTCCAATCAATATATATTCCTTTGGTTTTTGTTGTGAATAGAGTTGAAAAAAATATGTTATTTTTAGGATTCCTACTAGGATCAATGATAGCATCGGTGTCACCAGCAGTCGTAGTGCCTTGCTTGTTCAGACTACGTGATGTTGGGTATGGAGTATCTAAAGGTATACCCACATTGGTGGTCGCTGCCGCTGCCATTGACGATTCTATTAGCGTTGCCGTCTTTGCTATAATTTTGAACGCTATGTTCTCGACAGGCTCAGCAACATTTAATATAATTAAGGTTTGTTTTAATACCTATTTTTTTATGAAAAGCACAAGCCTAAAAGGATCGTCTATAATGATAAGTATAAAACAACAGATAAAATATATTGTTTTTCCAAATCCTTGCGTTTTTGACACGCTCTTGAATAAACTGAACGGCAAAACAGCTAACGCAAGAATTTTAAATTAAAGCACCTTTTTTCTTATCACTATAAGTGTACGGGCTTGACGCTCGCATGCCACTCAGGACACTAACGTATTAATGCATCTGTTTGACACGAACGCTGCACGCGATTCCACACTCGGCGCTCGATTATAGCGTCCACCCTGGACGTACACTAAATGCTATCTAGTGGTGTTTCTTTGATATATAAATAAACAACAATAATTACACACTGGCACGATTCGATTTTCTCTTGTAAATTTTAACTTTAGCGTATTAAAGATTTATATCTATATTATAATTATAAGAGTTATATATATATATATATATATATATATATATAAGTTATATAGTATAAATTAATGCATGTCTTCAGTTAAGACATAGAATTACCTACTGACGTCATCGAGTGTTTTTCTATGTATAGAATTTATGGAAGCTTGAGATAATACTTCCATAAATTTCTACATATTTATTATAATGGATAGATAAGAATACTTAGATAATCACACGTGTCGTCTTAGTGTTGATTACCTTGTAATTTAATTTCCGCGAATATGGGAAATAGAACTAAAGAAGTACAACTTTTTGAAGTCCTTGGAATCGGAAGTACTTACTTCATTAACTTTTTCTATGTTACGTCTCATTTTTTTAAAGCCCGTATTAATTGGACCGAACACTTTACTAAATCTGGGCAAACAGTAGATATATTTTAATGTAATAGTTATTGTGGGTAATACTGTATAATCTATGTATAATTGAAGATGACATTCGGTTAAAAACGTCTGCCTCTGTTATAATATTGTTATGATTGTTCATCGTGGGTTAATGATAGAATATATGTTTGTTGAACTTCCCTTATTTACTTTACTTAACACAACGCACATCTTACAAAACCAAAACCTTTTTCTCCATTACATATCATTACAACGGAATGCCTCGCATCGGATATCCGGTTACAGATAAAATTAAAATACAGATAACAAAATGAAGGTTGCCTTTATCAGCCTCCTTTGTTTCTGCGCTGATTTTATTCCTTATTTTTTAGTTTACTGGCTATTGACTGATGTACTTTAGTGTTATCAATAGAAAAATTAGTTTTTTTCCTGAATTTTGAAACTTGGTCGAATTTCAACCATTAAAAGATCTCTATTACTTTTAATGTCATTCAAAATTTTACGATATATTTGATTTAAAGTAATGAATAATCAAACGTGCCAAACAATATTCTCATGAAATATATTTTCAAGTAAGACAATATTCTGTAAACGATTAAACTGATATTACCGATCTTAGGTGGTTATAATTTAACAAACTTCTAAAATATGCTTCTAGGGGCCACTATCTATAATAGCGGGAGTAGTTTTGGGGTCACTGTGGGGAGCACTTGCATCTTTTATACCAGAGAAAGGGGACACGTATGTAGTGCCTCTAAGATTCCTTGCCTTATTTTTAGGCGGTCTCTTCTCGTTGTTTATATCAAGTTTGTTGGGATGGAGTGGAGCAGGTATGTATGTGGAAATAGATGTTCCTATTTAAGATTTTTTATATAAAGTATAATATTTATTACGTATTGTATGTAAGATAATTAAGAAAATATATTCCATGGATATTTTGCTAGCGTGTACACGTTACCTAAGTGCACTGAATAAGCTTACATAAGTAATAGAAATAGGTCTAAATCACTCTGTGGATAAACTAATAAAAAATAACAATTTCTTTCGATAAAATATATCTTAACAACTGATACTAGAACTTATGATACATGTATTTAATTGATAACGTGGAAATTACATATACGTAAATAATTAAAATCATTTATTATATATAGATAAATATTAAACACCAGGAAATATAAAGTCAAATAATCCCATAACAGAATTAAGTCGTAAAAAATAAACTTACCAAAAAAGTACATAAAGACCATAATAGTTTTTACCAAATAAATGTAAGTTTCAAAAATGGGGGTAAAGATAGATAGATAGATAGATATAGATATAACCAAAGGTATATTTCTGTCCCAGGTCCCTTGGCAATAGTGTCATCAGGTTTTGTTGCTGCATTTTTTTGGGATAAACAGGGTTGGCCAGTGAACAAAAACCCAGTTAGCAATCTATTCAGAATTTTATGGATCTTTTTTGAGCCCATATTGTTTGCTTTCACCGGAGCCCAAATTACTGTAAGTACTTATTAATCTAACGTAGACAACCATTTGTTGTTCGAAATAACTATGGAGATAGTTTAATTTGTTTTTTATATAATTACTCATCAGAGTTCAACTAACTATAATTATTCATCACTAGCTACCCGCCCTGGACTCACACGGGTGTAGTGCTAAGGAAGAAATAGGGAACAAGTCTTCCCTTTACAAAACGATCATGTAATTAAATAAAATAGCAATTAAACAAATGAACATCAATCTGTCAATATATTTAATAATCTCTCTAATGTGTTCTGTCATACTCACTTTTTTGTATGCAATTTTGTAATCCAAAATTTTCACTTTTCTGTACTGTCTTTCAGACATTTTTTTTTATCTTATTTGTAGCAACCAATCTTCTATATTATGACTACCATTATCGAGTTGATAATAATATTACAAGTGTATATAGTAGTATAGTGTAGTTTGTACACTACACAGTGTGTATATCGCGTAGTATAGTGTTTGATACTTGTCGTGATAGTAATACATTATATAAGAAATGCACTTACACATCATTCCGATATACACGTATGCATTTGTGAATCATGCAATTTCGATTAGTACATGGACATTTATTATATTATTAGGACATGTATGAATAGCTTAGAATAGTTTAGATAGGTCAGATGGGATTTCTCAGGTAACAGCCCAAACCGAGGTGTGCCGTGCACCCTTGAGCGTGTTATCTAAAAATAAAATCGGCTGAGTGCTTTCAGAGCTCGTCTTAGTAGTCCGGTGAAGCTTTAAAGACCTTGCCAGGTCAATAGCGTAGTCAGTTCGAGAAAAAAAAAGCACTTATACTTAAACACTGGCAAATATTTGGCCGGGGCCAGTTAAAATAAAGCAAAATATACACTTGTACTAGTTATATTCTGTGGCTGGTCTTGTGATCATTTCAATATACTAACAATATAACTAAGTGGCTCCCTTATTAGAACTTTCCATGGAGATTTTGTGACTTCCCAGAATTCATGCTCCGTGGTATTATATCCCATCCAGTTCAGTTGTCCATAATAACCGAACTATATTAAGTAAAACACCACCAATATTACAAAATATAGAGTCAAATAACACAAGACTATGAATAAAATATAAAATCCACTACATGACATTCAAAGATTCCACCAAAAACTCACCTACATTCGTATATTTGGCAATCCTCTTTTTTTTTAACAGATAAAGGCATTAGATCCAGAGATAATAAAGATGGGTGCCATTTGTCTTGCCTCGTGTTTGTTGATTCGAGCAGTCGCAACGTTTCTCGTCAGTTTCGGTTGCGGTCTTAACAACAAGGAGAAGCTTTTCATTGGGCTTACGTGGATGGCAAAAGCTACTGTACAGGTATGTCAATGTATTCGCTACATATCTAAACACCATTGACAATGATATTTATTGTTTTTTTGTTGTTTTCGAAATGACTACGCTATTGGCCTGACACGACGGGCCTTCACAACTTCATCGGACTAGTGATATTTATTGTAAAACAAGTATAATATATCAGCAAATACTATCTGTACTCGCAGCTCTGGACATGTTTATTACGCATTAATTATTTTAAACTCGAAATTTTATTTTTATTAGGTACTAGCGGGCCCGGCATACGTTGTCCCGCCCTGATTATAAAAAAATCCTTGACAAATTATATACTAAAACGTTCCTCATTAATCACTCTATCCACCGGTGAAAACCCCATGAAAATCCGTTCGGTAGTTTTTGAGTTTATCGCGAACAGACAGACAGACAGACGCGGTAGGGGACTTTGTTTTATACTATGTAATGATTAATTGTAAAATGAGATATATTTCCAGTCTAAAAACTTTCATTAAACTTAGTCAACAATTTTTTAGTTAAATCAGGGTCTACAAATAGACATATTATTAATCGGTGCCCATCCGGTGACTCAACAATAGGTTGATGGAGGGCCCTCAGATCAAGAAGGCTTTCAGCAAATGAATCCACCTTTATTAGAATACAATAGGACTGTTAGGATCCCCTAATAACGATTCTGTTTGATTACAAATTTTTGTAATGCATTTTCATACATATTTACACCACTAACCCCAATAACCCCACTAACAATATATATTTCCAGGCGGCTTTAGGTCCGGCGGCCCTGGATTTAGTCCACTCAGGACAAACAGCAGGCGGTACTAGAGAGGAGGAAGAAGGCTACGCTAAAACTATACTGGCCGTAAGCGTACTCAGCGTGGTACTGTCAGCACCATTGGGAGCTCTTCTTATAGCAATCACAGGACCCAGACTTCTTAGCAAAGACGATGGTAAGATTCTACGTAATCCATTAGATTGTACAAAGCATTTTAATTTACACCGCCGTATACAGAATTCAATATACCTAAGTGCATTTCAATATACCGACGCCGACTACGCAGAAGTGAAAATTCATTGCCAGTAATAACCTGATATGTATTCATATAACTCAATTGGCCCACTGTACCGCACATTTTACAGGTAAAAAAATTACAAGTTCCTTTACAAATCAAGGTGTTTAGTAAAAACTTTTTGGCACTTGCTTTTTCCAATCATGTCACACAAGGTAACGACGCACACGAGCTTTGAAAGCTATTTTATAAATAAAATTAAAATAGGACTGGAATAAGGAAAGTGAGGATGCAATTATAGTGCTACTTTAAATTTATATGCTTTGGAGTACAAGGAGCCTTCAGTTCATAACACTGTCAAAATACGTGCTAGGAATATATTAATTTTGGCACTTTTTGAAATCCTCTTAGGCTGACCTTACACCACATAGTTTTTTCTGAATCCCTGAAAAACTCCAGCGCCCAAGAGACGTTGTCGCCCACTTTGTGAGAGGGTTCGGAAAGGTTCTGTTTACATACATAATGAGTAATTCTGATATCCGGTACCCAAAAGAATCACTCTGACGAAATAATCTCGTATCTTGTCGAGGATGTGTCATCCGATATTAAAATTTCTTAGTTTATAATTTAGCAAAACGTACCGCCTTTTATGTACCATATAATATAATACACTTCTTACCCCTACTGTTATCTGCCACAATTATACATGAAACGATCGCCAAAGTTATGTCACTTTTATGATAAATACCGGATTTTATTTGCCTCTTATTCGGTTATTATTATTTCAAAATATATTGAAATCATCGAATCAAATTAATTCAAAAATAAAACATTTGTATTAAAACAGGTAACAAACTACAACGAGATGAAGAAGAAAACGCAATGGATACAATAAACACGCAATCACAATTATAATAGTCAATATAGATCTACAATAATATTACTAAATATATTGTCATAAATAAGTAGAGATTTATAAAATGGGGCCAAATTCTATTAATGTATCGCCTAGGTGCTTATATTTTATAGTTATTTTAATAGTTACGTTTACTTTAAGTAATTAGTTACCACTTAAATGTAAGTACTTAAATTATTATTGCTATTACTTAATCGAAAGAAATCTCCTATTATTAAAAGGTGAAATTTGATCTTTAAATAAATGTTTTTAAACAATTTTTGTATCTTATTTCTTTTTTATACTTTAGGAAGATACGTTATAATTTTTTTTTTTCGATCTGTCTACGCTACTGGCCTAGTAAGGCCTTAACAGCTTCACCGGACTACAAATACGTTGGTAACTACGCTTTTGTTTACACCATTAGTTACAATAATATAAAATATCAATATTATTAGCTAGTTTTTTCTATATGAAGTTTTGTTTTACTTAATTGAGTAATTATTAAAATATATATTTACAATAATTACTGCAAATCCTTTTGAAATATATTTCTTATTTGATGGTAATCATTACATAGTATAAAGCAAAGTCTCCTACCGCGTCTGTCTGTCGGTCTGTTCGCGATAAACTCAAAAACTACTGAACGGATTTTCATGCGGTTTTCACCAGTAGGTACAGTGATTCATGAGGAACATTTTGGTATATAATTTGTTAAGAACTTTTTTATAATCAGGGCGGGACAACGTCTGCCGGGCCCGCTAGTCCAAAAATAAAAAGTATTATGAGAATAAAATAATACAATAACTACGTAACTTTTATTTGTTTATAAAAAAAAAATTAATGAGATTGTCACGTAATTGTACGATCGTATAAAATGTTATTAATTCTGATGGTATTATATTCTTTTCTCAATAACATTTATAATAATGTTTGATACTTGTCGTGATAGTAACGCATTATATAAGAAATGCACTTATACATACACATTGGCAAATATTTTGGCGAGGCCAGTTAAAATAAAGCAAAATATACACTTGTACTAGTTATATTCTGTGGCTGGTTATGTTTGTAAATATTTACGATACATTTTAGATTTTATAAAACCAAGTTTGTATTATTATTATACAAAAAAATGTCTGTGGTGCTAATAGCTGTAGCCACTGAAAGTGGTGTACCAATATTTTCAAGGAAACGCGGTATTAATGAAAACGTAAGTACTAACATTCAACTTTGAATAATATTCATACAAAACCACTACGTTTCATATGAATCCATTTATTTTAGATACAATTCTCAACAATCGCCTCTTTACACGGAATCAACATGTTTAGCAAATGTCACAATACTTCTGTGTTACAAACACAAGTTGACAATGGAATTATTTTGTGGAAAGAATATTGTAAGAGGCAAGTACTAAATATATGATGCGTTGCTTAGATTGTGCATATAATGACCAAAGAAACAATTGCTTAATCATTCACATATTGATAGTTTTGTGAGAACATACTCTGTGAGTGTGATTCAGAGTTGCCTTTTCAGTCATCAAATGTTCTCGTAGCGTATTAGAAGCACCTGCATTTCACAGGGAAAGTAAACGGTTAAATAATTCTTTGAACATATATGAAAGTTATGTGCAATGGGGAAAGAAAAATGTTAAATAACAAAAGTGTTAGGTATAATGATACGTGTGTGCCACATGTATGTATATATGTATTTGACAGAGAACATAAGGACCAATATATTCTGGAAACAATGAGAATGAGTGGGTACTGCTTAGGGAAAATTAGTCTTAACTTATGATCACGTCTAACTGTCATGCTTAGACCCACAACTGCTATATACTAAGTGCAAACATGAACAGCACTATAATTTGATCACTCTTTATATTGATACATGGTATTTAGTAGGTGGTAGAGGCATGCTGAAGCTATTAGTTGTTTCAGCAGGAATGGGTCGGCTCACCCGGAGTAGTACCACCCTCTCACAGAAATCCGATGTGAAGTAACGGTGCTTTTATTGTTGCGTTTTGTTCGGACAATAATAGCGCCAGAGGCCCACCACCTCTTCCCTTCCCCTCCATCTCCCTTCTGCCCCCTTCTCCCAAACACAGGCTGGCAGCGCACTTGCGATACCCCTGGTGTTGCTAGTGTCTATGGACAGCAGTGATCACTGAACACCAGGTGACCCACCTGTTCATTTGCCTCATATGATATTAAAAAAAAACATGGATTTGACTAATATCATAGTAGTAATATTCAGGTAATTTTTGTTCTCAACTCATTCTATAAAAAAAATATAATTTTTCAGTGTAACATTAATAGGTATTGCTACTGGAGGTCTAGAGTGTGATTTAGAACTATTATTGTCCTATGTCCATGATGTTATGATATTTTATATCGGTAAGAAGGAATTAGAGACATTAAAAAATATAGATCAAATAAAAAGAGACTTGAGACAATGTTATCCATTATTAGATTATTTACTGGAATCATTAGACCCTAATGCTGTGTCAAGTCCTCTTCCTACATTAGTATTGGACTTGATTCAGTGTGCTTTATGTCCTCAAGCGCAACAGTTGCAGGTGAGTTAAAGAAAAGTTTGTAAAAGTATTTGGATATGACTTTAGGCAAAGGCATGAGCTTTTCTTGTCCATTCTTTTATATTCTAATTTTGGGTTTTAGTACCTTTATTATGTAAAGAAGTTAGAAGGCCAATATCCACCAAGTGAGCTTTCTGCATATTAGATTTAGAATCAACTAGCATTATGATCACTATGAAAGATAAAAAGTTAGAAAAAATCCTCTAACCATTTATCAACAAGTATGCATTATGATAATTTTCATATTCTCTGTAAATATATCATAATCTCTAGATTCTTTAGTAATAATTATAAGGTTCTTAAAATATCCTATTATAAGGATAATAAAAACTAATCTGATAATAAAAAGTAATTTTAAAAAGCTCATGACTTTAAGAGGCCTAATGAGTTTGTGTTTGATTTTTATATATTGCACACAATTATATCCACAATGTAAATAAATATGAATTATACTTTAAATAAATTTTCAGCAAGCACTGGATAACTATGCAGAAAGTGTGACAGGTAGATGGGCTTGTTTGAGCATTCATGGACATTTAGTTGCAACTAGTTCCGATTTCCATGAACTGGACCCAAGGGAAGCACGATTGCTGTTGCTAATTGTGGCTGCACAAGACGGTGCCCCTTTAAGAGATACTCCAGTTTATTTGCCGCAAATGAGTCCCAATGTGAGATGTTATCTTTATATGAGCATGTGAATATTCTTCTATACAATGGTCTTCTGTGCAAGAATTTTTAAATAGTTACACAAAGAAGGTTTTCCTTTCTCTGTGACTTCTATCTACTAGATCTTCCAAGGTTCTGAGGAAACATTCCTAGGTTTGAAATTTTCTTTTCTGTTATAGGCACTATGTTATTTTCTTTGTAACTTTTATGATGAATTGGATATTAGAAATATTTAAAAGCATACAGTTCTCTATTACCACACTCATATTTCTTAAGGGTTAACATATCCTCACAATTTTTCTTTTATTATTAAAGGATAATTTTAGTTGTTTGAAATTAGATTTGAGATTTGAAATATAAAATATATAATATAAAACCATATATATACCTCTAGCCTTAACCATTTTGCCACCACAGTTTTCATAAATAATATCTATTATTTTAATCTAGATACAGTTTAGGTTGACAAATTCAGACTCCAGGGATGCATTATACCTATCACACTTTTCAGAATTGTTATCTAAACCTATTTCTATATTAAAATAACAAATGATAAATTAATCATATATTTTTTATAGGTCGCCTTCAGAGCTGTAACGTGTAAGCTTCTGGCAGATGTTTATATTCTGGTTGTTTGTGGTGCAACACCTGCATTATCACAAATAGATGAAATTGTTTATCGATGTTGGGAAAACTATGCACAAATAATAAAGGAGGCAAAATTGATCTTTCCCAGACATTTTCCTATGAGCATTACCTTTGAACCTTGTATATTAAGGTAATGATTTGAATAAGTAGCTAATAATATAGTTAGAAAATAACTCTGTGATGAACTGAGATTAAAGGCACTGGTGTAACAACCCAAAGATGATAGAGCCCCGTGTAATATGTTACCAAAATAATAATTGCTATAATAATAATATAATTTTTATAAAGCTAGAGAATCAGAGTAGTAGACCACAATATTTCTATTATACATATGATCACCTTTAATAGCATACTAATTGTATTATCTAAGTCTATTAGAAGTGACTTTGAAATACCAAATTTGGTATTTTTTATTATACTTCAACTAATATGGAACTTTCAACATTTTTCTAATCTTTCGTATATTTAAAATAATTTATTTTCAGCATCATGGTGATAAATATAAATAAAAGACGTTGTGTGTTTTCTCGCCATTTGCATCCATTAAGTCAGAAAGGCCGTGGAATGTCCGGAGCACACAGAATGGACATTATTCGCACATTTTTTGTGACTACTGCTAAAGATTTAGCACCGGAGTTGAAAGTTAAAGATGATAATGAAAAAGGTAAACAACCAATCATCTACATGTTAACTTCTTTTTTTTGCTCATCTTAAAACCTATAGGAGAAATTCTTATATATATATTTGTATAAATTTATTTCCTGTACCTCGGAAACGGTTCTACCGATTTGAATGAAATTTTATATTTAAATAAAGTTCTTCTTCTTAAGTATATCTATACAGGTGACTTCCCTAAAAAACGCGATTTTTTTCATAAAATAAATTGACTAATTTTCGATATCATAATATAGCACCATCTAGCTAATATTTGAGGTGCTTATAATGTTATTAATGGATGATAAATTTGATTGGTACCTCAACATTTTTAGAGATGAACCTATCATTACATAGTATAAAACAAAGTCCCCTACCGCGTCAGTCTGTCTGTCTGTTCGCGATAAACTCAAAAACTATTGAACGGATCCTCATGCGATTTTCACCAGTGGATAAAGTGATTCATGAAGAACGTTTTGGTATTATAATTTGTCAAGAAATTTGTTTTATAATCAGGGCGGGACAACGTTTTGCCGTGTCCGCTAGTATACTCTATAATACGAATGACTAAAGCTACTCCCATACCTGCGTGTCGAAGCTTCGACTATCGCTCTAAAAACTAACTTCAAAATTAATTTCGATATAGACGCACAAAAACGTTTACACACCTTTCCGATCATCATTCCAATTATCTCGAAATTGGCATCGCGTGTAAAAACGGCCCAGGGTATTGTGTTGCATCTATCGTCAAGCAGCCCGATAGTTCGTAACACATGACTATAATGTGTTCCCACACATGCATTTATTGCGAACATTGACAAAACTTCGTAGCGATACACGCAGCTATAGGAGTGGCTATACATTCAATAGTAACAATTCAATTATTATGTTCACCAGCGGAAGCTCGGTCCTCCGGTTACTATTGCCAATAATTTAATAAAAAATGTAGTAATACACTTTTATTGAATTTTGAATTAATTGGTAACGTATAATAGCTGAAGTTGATTTATATATTTAAAATAAATACTATGGAAAGTTGAAGTATTTCACAACAATAGTTGTTGTTGGTTTTATATTACATCAATCTATATTTGTTTGCAGAAAATGAATTTACGCCACAAATGAAAGAGACTTACTGGTGTTCAGAGTACCATAAATGTCACGCTCAAAGATCTGGCAATTTATTGTGTAGCATTTTGTATGCATCAACAGTACAACTAGAAACAATGAGGTACACCACTTGAATAACTTAATTTCTCTTACAACTAAGTAATTAATAATTTAAGATACTTATATTATATATATACTTAGATTACACATTTTTGTCCATTTATATAATTTTTTAACAGTGTTTATAATTTCAGATTAATTACAAATCAAGTTCTGCAAGATTTAAGTACGAATAAGGATATATTTTGGTAACATAAAATCAACAAATATTTAAAATAAAAGGTGATATAAAATAGTTTAGTCTTCGTAATCAAATCAATATACACGTTTATTGTTATTATTATTCGAGATTTTTAATTTTTACCTCATAATTGAATTTTAGACATAGCTATGCAATGAAATCAAATCAAAAGTACTTTATTCAGTTCAGGCCCTAATAAGGCGCTTATGAACGCTAAAACTACCACAGTTTCGTAAAACAACCCAGTCATCAAGAAGAACCGACAAGGTACTCGATCGGGTGTATCTTTTTAATACATATATATTTCCAATACATTATACGTTACAATCATTTTTAGTGGATGCACCGAGAAGAGTCAATTCCAGACCTCACCATCGTTCACATATTTATCCACTCTATAATTTTGACACCAAAACCCGCTTGACGTAACGCTTAAACTTACAGTCCGGCAAAATGGTAATGTTTTGGGACTTTATTGTAAAACCTAACACTATTACTGATTTTACTAATTCTGAAACATGAGACTATATAGTAGTAAGCATACACTGGTCTCTTAATTCAAACCGGGATTTTGGATATTTTTTTATACCATTGGAGGCAAACGAACAGGTGGACCACCTGATGTTAAGTGATCACCACCGTCCATAGACACTTGCAACAGCAGTCGCAAGCATGTTGCCAGCCTGTTTTTGAGGAAGACATTGGAATGGAAGGATTTTGGATCATCAAGAAATAAAAGTACACAAAGTTTTTCAATGTTTTTATAACAGTACATTTAAAGTTTACACTGTGTACTGATGTTTGACTAATCTCATTACACATTAGGCATAATAGGTAAAGGCAATATGGTATTGTTACCAAAATATACAATTTTCTTGTTCTTTACATGATGGCTGTAGTTATTACAACGGCAACTGTCAATCAGAAATTAAATTCCCTATTAAATCTAAAAAGGTAATTTGGTTTTCCCAAACAGATTATATATATATATATATATATATATATATATATATATATATACATAAAAGTCAAATACAGTAGAACCTCGATAAGTCGAATACCTCCGAAAATCGAAACATTGTATTGTTCTTTTCCTTTCAAGCTTCAAAACGACCTTTACTCGAAATTTCAACACTTTATAAGTCAAAATAATCAGTGAGTCCTTCGAAGCCATTTAGGTACATATTTTCACTCCATAACTCGAAAAATTAAATTGGACATCTGTATCTCGAATATCCAAATATTTGATTTTACAACAACAAACTCTATCATTTGAAACTAATTACCGAAATAAAAAGAAATTAACGACTAAGAATTTGCCAACGACGTCAACTCAAAATTAGTAATATCACCTCTACACGTCCGGGTATTTCTTTACGGAATTTGGCCTAGTCGAAGTTCTTCATAAGTTCAAAACTTGATATAAGCCAAATTTTTGGCGTTCGACTTACGGAGGTTGTGCTTAATAATAGTAGAAAGGTCATCTATACCAATATGTACTTCTTGAAAGAGGAATTCCTTTTCATTTATACTTACCAACGTCACTACCTGATTATCAGAGATCCTAATATTGGTACCAATACGATAACGACACTTGTGATCATATTGGAATACTATCAGAGCTCTTATTAAATCCAGCCCCGGATCAAGGGGTGGTTAATCTGGTTCTTTACTTCAGATGGCATTTAAGGGGCACAGGCGTTAAATTCGTAGCACGTGTAAAATTTTTTTATACTAATATCCCTAGTAAGAAGGTCAAATGGTGTTATCGTTCCTTGGCTTTTGAAACGCATCTCATGTACGTGCATACATAGCATTCGGGTTTTTTCTGCATGGGGAGTTCCCGTCACAACTAAAATCATTGCGAAATGACAGCAATATTAAGGGTCTACCCCCATTTCGTGAAAATCGTGTAGGTCCGGAGTAAACTAGCAGCAAATCAAGCAATAGCATTAAATTGCATACATTAAGGAATAGCGTAACTAGCGTTATGACGGCGGGCGCGTCCCCGCTCTTTGGGAACTATACGCTTGTGAAAAGAAAAGGTATACATAAAGTATCACAACATTTTTCCAAATGTATTACAGTAGTCTCACTAACTCGGCATTTCAGTAGTCCGATACGTTCAATAATCCGGCACCCTTAGCTACTTTCGTTTTGTGCTTGCTTACCGGAATTAGTATAATCTCCAAAAATGATATACAGTATTTCTATACAATCCAACAATCCGAACATTCCAAAAATGTGACACCCAATGATATTATAACTAAAAGAGTGCAGATACGATACCTACATGATATTTTAACAAAATAAAAGGCACGGAAACGCACACATACGTAAACTGTCTTAAATAAAACAAGGAAGTAAGATGGCATATTCTCAATATCGGTGGTGAAAAAGAAATAGTTATATGTTGCTTAGATACGGGTGAACTGACGGGGCAGCCGTTAAAAAGTAGCTAGCTAGCCAAGTATTAACAAGACCCTGTCCAAGCGCTTATGACGTATCTATATAGTTATATCATTAGCGACACCCCCTGGTTGTCAGTAGTGCCCGATTAGTGAGACTAATGTAATTGTTAGCAAACCTAAGAATTCCTAATAGAAATTAGTAAATGTAGAAAAATAATACCCGAAAAAATGTCCTTAATATGACAGCATCCATATCTTTTACCTAGTCTATTCTAACCGCCCCAGACGCCACCCTTGCTAGTTACACCACTGCTCATAAGAAAATCACAAAACTTTAAAAGCACCACAAGGAATTTCCACGCAATCTAGAATATCTTATCACGATTTACATTAGTCCTTATTCTTAATTGTATAATATAATACCAACGTATTACATTCACTACGTAATGTCAATCTACGCAAAGACTGAAAACGTACAAGATCTACGTATGATAAGATTAAAAAAAAATAATGGCGTTTTTATAAGTCGACGCTTCATTCGAAACCTATCTTAGCTAAATAAATATTTTAAATGCATCAATGTCCTTAATTTATCACAAGCAATATTATGTACCATCAATTTCGAAACATTTTTCACAAACCACGTCTTATTCAATACAATTACAAGGTAAAGAAATATACCAAAAAAAAAACAATATTCTACTCGTTATTTTCTAAAAATAATTATTAACCTCAAACACGGTTAAGAAAATTATCAGTTTTGTTTATTAATACCGTAATCCTTAATAACAAAAAAAGAAAAGATACATTTTTGGCATTACAGAATCAAATACAGTTTAGCAAACGCAGTGACAATTTTCCATGATATGATTCTATTTAATTATACGTAATATTTAAATATCAGAAACCCAATATTGTTTCGAAATTCAGATAGATAGATAAAAAAAAGGTAGGATTGCCAACCGTATACTGTATATTTACATCTAGTTATATATCAACCAAATGGTACTATAAATTCTATAGACATTGATGTTCAAAAACCCAAGATGCGTCTCACAGCCGGCACACAAAAATGAGTGTATAATTATGAATTATGCAGTCATTTCAAATGGTCTCGCGTCGCTTACGTCCTTGTAAAAACAACTGTAAATCATTCAGGTAAGGTTGAATTTGCAAAATCATAAGTTTATCGCATAACTATAACCACGTATGTATATTGGGACTGTGTGTCTTGGGTTTTTATATGTCAATGGCTATGGATCATTTTATTGTAGACAAAAAGATTTTTTTTTTTTATGAATTACTAAAAATTTTTTTGCTATTTAACTCTTTTCATAAAATACTAATACATATTTTTATAAGAATACTTTTATAGAATTAAGTATTACATGAAAAAAGTTTGCAACCCTAAGAATATTTTTATACATCGAAATTAACCTGGTCATACTATTGCATATTATGTCAAATCCATAAAATAAGGTGTATTATTATGACGTTGGCACAAGAAAATAATCTTATTAATAGTTATTATACAAGGGATAAAATAATTACACATTTAACTTAAAAACTGGCGATACCACTGTATCGATAAGACACTA
Source organism: Antheraea yamamai (assembly GCA_036509395.1). Classification (NCBI taxonomy): domain Eukaryota; kingdom Metazoa; phylum Arthropoda; class Insecta; order Lepidoptera; family Saturniidae; genus Antheraea; species Antheraea yamamai. The sequence goes on along the minus strand of AP028435.1, from coordinate 8,000,109 downwards.
GGATTTGATTACCTTAAAATTAAAATAAGCTGCTTATAAATACCGATGTACAGGCGGGAGTAGATGTGATACTGAGATTAATAGTAAGTTTAAATTGTACTTTAACACACGTTATTAAAGTATGTTTTACGATTTTAATTTTTTTAAAGGCCACCGTTTCTTATAAATATAAGAATGACTTTATGAAACGCGACGCAAAGAGTTATGTTTACACGTTAACCGCTGAATTAACATGAACGGGATCGACTACTTATGTGAATATCACATAACGATTAATAGATTTAAGTTGGAATTTTCTCGTACATTTTAAACGTGTTTTTAAGGGACTAGTTATCTTTATATATAGATTTCTTGTGTACGTGTGTATGTCACTGAACTCCTCCTAAACGGCTAAACCGACTTTGATGAAATTTTATGTGCGTGATCCAGTGGATCCGAGAATGGTTTAGATTGACAATTGGATCCGGAAGGTGTGCGGTTCAATTTTAGATTATTTTTTTTTATTATCAAGGCAGAATAATATTATAGATAAGCAAATGAGTGTGTTAGGCTTTCGACCCTTAATTAGTCAACCAATTATAGTGAAATGTTGCATACATATTATCAGAGTATAGAATAGAACATAGGGTAACTTTAATACAAAAAAAGTTAAAGTTCAAAATAAGTTCTAATTTCTTTTTTCCAAAAAGATTTAGTATTCATTTCCATATTAAAATGATTAGTGGAAGATTTCCAAATTTTTTCAAACACTTTCAATTTCTGTATATTACATCGCAAATGACTAACTATATGATTACAAAGTACACATTGGATTACAGAATAATAATTCGCCAATTTTTTTAAGAAGTTTTAAGCCGAAGTTTTAGAAAATTAGTCCGGTGAAGCTGTTAAGACCTTGCTAGGTCAATAAATAGCGTAGTCAGTTCCAAAAAAACGTTTTAGAAAATAACGACTCGGACGCCATCTAGTGTAACCTCTTTACTATAATACAGAAACTACCTCAAGCGTATGCAAAACATCTCTCCAAATTTGATCGTATTCAAATTAAGAGTAGAGGCCATTTTGCTATTCAATACAAGTAAAAAAAAACCATTCGGTTTTATATGCCGAACATAAACACAAATCAGGAGTTTTTGGCGGGATTTTGGTCTGTCATGTAGTGGATTTTATATTTTATTCATAATCTTGTGTTACTTGACTCAATATTGTGTAAAATTGGTGGTGTTTTATGTAATATAGTTTGTTTATTGTACATAAGTGAAGTGAATGGAGAATAATACCACGGACCATGAATTCTGTGATGCCACAAAAACTCCATGGAAAGTTCTAACAAGATGGCCACCATCTTGTTAGTTCATTGAAATTATATCAAGAGACTTGAAATATCGACACTCACTTGACAATGGCAGTAATAGTCTACTAGAAGACTGGTTGCCAAAATTGGAATGGAAGAACTTGTAATACTATTAACTACTCGACAATGGCAGTAATAATCTAAAAGATTGGTTGCCAAAAATAAAGTTAAAAAAAAAACACAAATCAATTAATTCCCAGATTAGAAAATTCCAACTAACACCAATAAATCTAGAAACTTCCCATATAGTTAAAATTCAGTCTAGATATAGATATCTACTTACCATCACATGAGCTCTTGTGATGTACCGCTATGAAGAAACGTTAGAAAAGCTATTTCTGAGCAGCAGTTAACGTGTCGTAAAACTATTTAAACATTCTACACTGGGGCTGTTTTATTTTACACTTCAACTGTTGTATCAAGTCGAATATTTTCAAAGACGGTCCTACTTTCATTTCTAATAGTTCGATAATTTCATCCTTTGATAATTGTAGCATCATGGGGCCCGTTATGTTTGTAAAATTCACACAGTAAGGCTGACAGTCGTTAACGGTGAGGAATTTTGCTACGTCAGCAGTCGTCCAGTTCTCCGGATCGACCGAGTTCAAGACATCTAACGGCACAGCTGTATTGACTAGTCTGGGTATCACCTTATCCGATTGTTCTTCATTCTGATCATCGGGTGGTTGATCATTGTGAATAGATTCTTCTGCATTATTCTAAAAAAAAAACTTATTTTTACCAAAAATTGACCAGTATTTTTTCATAGACATTACAGTTACAACAATAGCTTGCGAATACCTAAAAATTAAAACAATTATCATTAAATTAACTTTTTAGTTATGTTGCATTAGGAAACGATAAATGAATCAATCGCAAAGTATATTTGACATAATAAAGATTCAATTAAAATTGATCTATTTGTGCAAAATAATAATTTCACTATAAATAAAATAATTTTATTCTTCCAATTAGTACTTAATAAATACATAAAAGAGCAGAAAAATAGTATGTAAAAAAAAGTATAAAGGAAATTAAGTGTAAAGGGAAAAGATCGTATCGGCAAGTAAAAGGAGCGCATTACGTTGGTATGTATGATGTTGGTTGGAAGTCTCCAATACTTCATAAGAAGTATTAACAGCAAGAATACAAAGAAATCCCAAATACATAGTGTTGAAGGCAACCATTAAACAATGGCCTCTCATTAAAAACATGTGTTATGATCATTATTAGAAACATAAAAAAAATGAGAGAGAAGATGACTCTACAAAGTTCTTCCTATAAAAAGTGGTACGAGATCTAAATTTCTTTGCATATGACTTCAAAAATAAAGGCTGCTGTTATAAGTACAGAGCACTTAGAAGTTGCGAATAAGACCTAGACACTCCCATGATTGACCTGACACTGGCAGAATTTGTATCTATGAAAAGTCATTATTAACAAATTGAAGATCTCAACAGTATTAAAAGAAAACTTACCATCAAATCGACGCAGAAATCTGTTTCCTCTACAGGACTTTCTATAGGCAGTTTATCTGTCTCCTCATCCACATTCTCTTTATTAGTTTTGGTTTCCTCCACATCGACTTCCATTTTGCTCTCAGGAAACTCGAATTCCGGCCTTTGTTGTGTTGTGTCTATATCGAGAGACACCTCGGATACACTGGTCGGTGGCGAGAGGCTCTTTGTTTCACCCAAGTCCGAGTTCTGTGAGCTTTCCTCAGTTGTGTTTGGCGGCTGAGGCATTAACTTCGGTCCTGTTATTAAATAATTAAATGACATTATAGTCTGCGTTAACCTTATTGGCCGCTCTCAATATAGCTTTAAATTCGGCTTTGCGCATAGTAAAGTCAAGTTAACACAAAACAAATTCAAAATATTATTGTAGGAATATAACATTGACATTTATTAATCTTTGTCTCGATGTTATACAATCAATATATTACGTATTTAATCAATTATGATTCAAATACATATTTGCCTATTACATTAAATAATAAGAATGTGGCAGTACAATGACCACGTTACTATTTTCAGAATCATTACATAGTATAAAATAAAGTCCCCTACCGCGTCTGTCTGTCTGTCTGTTCTCGATAAACTCCAAAACTACTGAACGGATTTTCATGCGGTTTTCACCAGTGGATAAAGTGATTCATGGGGAACGTGTTGGTACATAATTTGTCAAGGATTTATTTTTAATCAGGGCGGGACAACGTCTGCCGGGCCCGCTAGTATTTAATAGAATAAAGATACAATCGCGACTTCGATTGTGTCATCTTGTAAACGCTTTGACAGCTAATTTACGTAAACTTCTTTATTTGAATTGAGCAGACATATACATATATATAGAAAATTTGCAAAAGATTAGAAATTAAAATGAACAGACAATAAAAATTAAATTATAACTGAGGTAATAAAACAACAGTAAACACTAGAAATGGACAATAGTAGCTGAACAATAGAGTATTAGACAAAGTTAGAATATTAACAGTTTGCCACATCATGTATTTGTCAGTTATAATTAAATCCGAATAACATTTAACCAGCTGGTCGGTGAGTTTTGGGTGATCGCGTACTTTAACTGACTGCTACCTCTTGTGCAGTATTTATATCTATCTGTGGGATATATCTTGTACGAATTATTTGTAATAAAGAATGCTTTCCATAGAAACATCATTTTACGAAGTGGATGGGTCTTCTAATAATAACAAAAATAAACAAGAAAAAGAAAACAACGAGAAAAGCAATAACATGTAATTAACAACAAAACTATTCTGAATGCGACTGTACTGCAACTAGTAATGACTGGACACATATGTCAACGTGGGTGCAATAGGGATCGAGGTACGAGCCTGCTCCCCTTTCACTTCATCTACTTCAGAGCGGTTAAAAAGTTTGACGTGGACTATACATTGCTACGTTAACCATTTGTCGTCCATTGGTCGCTATTAACGAGTTTCAGTCTTATCAACAAAAACAGTTTGGAAAAAATTGAGCCGTCACGGGACGCCTGGCAGATGTGAAACCTCGAAATTGTTTAGTATAAGTTATATGCTTAAAAAAACAGATTAGGACAGGAATCTGCTACGGCATAATAAAGAGATAAAGCATTACAAATTTGTTCCACAAAATAATAACTGTTTATTTATTTTATTACATAATTTCCATTAAATATATAAAAATTCAAAGAAATCACCGCAAGGCGCGGTGTGCTTAGCGGCATTTATCAAAGGACGCTAGGTCGGCGCGCGCCGCGTAATACTAGTATGTGTTACGAGTGGCCGACAAAGCAATTTGAATCTTATGTTTATACACATAGGGTTGCAAATGTTTTTAAGTATTTCGTTTATAGTGCAAAGTTCGTACTTTGCGTCGCCACGCGCGTCGCACCAGCCAGTTTTACCCGCGCCTATAATGTTTCACGTCAAAAGTGTTTTTTTCTATCTTTGCAGTGTCTAAGGGTGAAATGTATAGAGCGCACTCAGACTTATCTCGGCATCAAGTCCAGAATTTAAATATATAGTCGCAAGCTTAGCATTCACACAATTGGTCGACTTGCGAAAAACGTTCGTATTATGCTAATAAAAAAAAGGTTATGTAGTAATTTGTGGAAGTGGCATTTCTATAATTTTTAACTAATCAGTGTTATTAGATGGTCACTGATCTGATCCTTTTTTGTAGAAACGTCAAGATGGCTTCCTTTTTTTCATTTAGTTTGTTTCATTGTGGGTTGATTTGTTTCTTACGTAATTTCGATATTCTTTGAACATGTATTATTTCAATTCAATTAAACACATTTTACAGACTACGACTCAGAAACTAAGGTAAAGTCGAATTTCGTTACTCAGACTAATTAGTTAATAGGGCTATAAATTCGAAACCAAGTTTGTGTTGAGTAGATACTTAGTAAAGTTTAAGCTGAACTAAGGATAAGACAAAGATATGTAGCCCCAATTATGGTGGAATTTCGACCACTGGAGTTTTATTTATTTTATTTTTGGCAACCAATCTTCCTAGTAGATTATTACTGCCATTGTCGAGTAGGTAATAATATTACAATATTCTTGTGATTATTTCAATGTTCTAACAAGATGGTGGCCCTCTTGTATTGGTGGTACATTACGTAATATAGTTCGGTCATTGTGCACAAGAGAAGTGGGTGCAAAATAATACTACGGAGCATAAAGTCTCAGATGGAACAAAAACTCCCTGAGAAGTTTTAACAAGGGGCCCACCATTCTGTCAGAACATTGAATTTATCGCAAGACACTTGTAATATTATTACGTATTCGACAATGGCAGGTAGGCAGGTAGGTAGGCAGGAAGGTAGGTTTGGTAGGTGGTAGAGCCACGCTGAAGCTATTACTGGTTTCAGCATGAATGGGTCGGCTCGCCCCCCCAGTACTACCACCCGACCCACATAAACACCCACGTGAAGTAACAGTGCTTGCATTGTTGCGTTTCGTTCGTCCAGTGAGAGCGCCGGATTTCTACCTCCCCTCCCCTCCCCCAAACACAGGTTGGCAACGCACTTGTGACTTCCCTGATGTTGCAAGTGTCTATGGACGGTGGGGATCACTTAACATCACGTAACACACCTGTTCGTTTGCCTCCTATGATATAAAATATATATAGAACAGGGGTTCCTAAACTTTAAAGATAACAAGAACACCAACCAAATACCTTTTATTTTATGGAACCCCATATCAAATGATTATAAATCAATGCTAAAATTTATAAACACAAATAATAAATAAACATATAATAAACACATTATTCTTAACTTAAAGTTTTAATGTGAATATTGAAATTGTTTCACTGTTTTATGAATAACAATTGTAAGCGTATATCTGGGGTAGCATCCAATCTTGACCTGTATTTGATTTTACTTAATAATTTAAAACTAATAATAAACAATTTTGGTGGAACCCTGACGACTAATCTACGGAACCCAATTCGGGAATCACTGATCTAGAAGATTGGTTGCTAAAAATAAAATGAAGAAGACAAGTGTGTAAGAAATTAGGGGATACCTTGTAACCGGCGGCGGCGACGTGGCTGTCGAGGGGTGTTCTTGCGAGTGAGTTTCGGCGGCGGTTGCAGCGGTCCTTCGAGCCGGTGTCCGACAGCACGACACCAGCCTACAGGGTACACGTCCGTGCTGTGCGCCCACAGCCACTGGTCGTACTCGGCGCCCCAACCGTCGAAATGAACCTACAATCGATAGTCCCCTCTACATAGTCAAATACGGCTATTCTTTAGAAGCGTTCAACTTGATAAACCTCATTGAAAAAAACAATATTGCGTGCTCATATTCACACCTACTGGAATTAAAATGAAGCTTAATATCGACAACATGCAATGCCCTAACTGACGATCGACTATTAACTAAATAAAGGCCAGTTGCAACCAGAACATGGACATAAATAATACAATTAACATGAAGACAGTATAAAAATGTGAGCCGTCACGAAGACGCCTGGAAGATGTGTAACATCCAAATTATTTTTTGTACGGATAATATGCATCAAATGATAGTTTATGACAGGAAATAAGTATGGCATAGTAAACAATTATCACTACATATTATAAAACAAAATTTTCTGCCACGTTCAATTCAAATTCAAAATTCATCTAACCGTTTCAGGTTTTAAAGTAGATAAAGTAATTAATGGGGGTTAGGGTATTGTTTGTATCAGCGCGTGGGCAATGTTTCCGACCAGCTAGTGTTATTTAGACAAGAATTATCATGGTTAACCTGCTGTATTAAAGTCGGGTACGTCGGCTTTACCAGTGTCATTTAGCAGAATTATCTGGTTAATGCTGTATTTAGTACTTGATGTTTACTAATTATAGTTTTATTTATTGTATTGATATTTATGTATGATGTTGTTATGTGTATGTATTGTATATGTGTAGTATATATGTATTATGTATGTAGTATATTGGTGTTGATATTTTATTTATATGTTGTGATATTAAATAGGTTAAACATAATTTCATAAAAACCTCACCTTTTACACCTACCAACATTTATCTCTGCATCACCTAATGGTTGACTGGCAGAGAATGCCTTAGGCATTAAGTCCGTCATTGCGTATTTAACGCATAATGTGTAAATAAATAAATAAATAAATAAAGCGTGGCGACGCGTTTTCACGCCAACAGTCGGTCTGACACACCGCTATAGATGTTTCAAATCAAAAATCAGTCGATTAGTTAAAATATTTACCTTGAGCAAATCAGCAACGACTCTAGCGATGGTAGCAACACATACAAGTCTGGGATCCATTAGATCGGCACATTCGAGTCTCATTCCAGCTACGAACCCGTGCGATACTACGTGCCCTCGCGCACCGAACAGCGACCGATCCGCTGCGACGCTACCAGTTAATGACAAATAATCTTCCCATCTGAACTCTTCAGGTGAAAACCTGTAAACAATTAATTAAAAAATGTTTTCAAGTGAAATTTCTCAAGAGAGGACTTTGCAATTCTTATCCGCTACCTTTTTGCGTGACGGAAAGTGGTGGGGAAACACCGTGTCGGATAGAGTGGGAGCAGTGTTTCAATATCTTTTTGAAGCTGTCATTTCTACGGCGTGTATAATAGACACCACATATATTTTTTCTTTTAAATACTTCATAGGTTTTAATGTTTGATCACAGTTTCATCTGATGTTAAATGACGATCGTCCACATCGTAAACACGCCAAACCTAGAGAGGGACTGACTCTCAAGTGCAGCTGCCGTAACGTACCAACAAGTAATTGGAAACAGATTTTAAACTACAGAGTGGAAGCCAGCCAAGCGGCCTTAGAAAAAGTGAGACACCATGCAGAAAAAACCTACAACATAAATGTATATCTCAACTGTATAGAATCGAATTTCGCCGTATCTAGAATGGTTAATATTATAACATTTTATGATTCGCTGGCAATACCGTGTATACAATATGTATCCGTTATTTTTTCAAACAAAAGATGGCGAAAGTAATCATGTTTATGAGGTTTTTAATGTGTTACGATCGAAGATTAAGCGAATTGTAACACACCATGAAATCAGTTTTAACTTAATAGGGAAGTTGCAAGCGTCCTGTTAACACACCATGAAGTTAGTTGATGAACAATTTTATTTGGAAATATTATACAGGCAATCTGTTTAAAACACAAATATCAATTTATCTAACTTATGTATTTTATTAATACAAAATTTATTTAAATTTTAGATGTTGCCATTTGAATTATTAACTCTGTCCAGAACCTTTAACATTTAAGACTTAACCGTGGAATAGATCAATGAATCTTGACATATACATAGCCTAGAACCTCGAGGAGGACGAGGGCTTCTTTAAACTGAATATATAGAAAAACCTGTGTTTATTTATTTAAGACACATACTAAAAAGTTTTATTTTGTATGCTCAAATATATTATGTGTTTTACATAGTCTGGTTCACGAACCAAATAAAACAAAACTTACCCAGATGGTGGCACGAGGGTTATATTATTAGCTAATGCGAACCCGACAGGAAATATACATGGCGATCTCTGATGGTAGCAAAACCAATCAGCGCCATTCGCATCAGCAGGATAACAGTCTATCCTGATCATCATGTAACCTTCGTTCAATATTTGCATCACAGTAGCGGCACAAACAGCTGATAAGTTTAAAGGGTCTATCGCTTCCAGTTTCATACCCTCAGCGAAGAGCGGTGGTTCATTCGTAGGGTATTTGTAGAACATGTCCGATGTGGTATCATTCGGTAAATATCTGCCCGTTGCGACTCTCTCGCAGTAACTCTGAGGAGCATCCAAGGGATGACCGACTGTAAACGCCCAACCAACTGGATGGATCAGTGGAGAGTCCTCGTGACACCAGAAGCCGTTATCTTCTGGCGAACTGTTATAATATTTAACGTGTAACCGTTTACCGATTATCTCGCATACAGTCGCCACCTGAAATTTACAATATCTTAATGAAAAACACTAGCAGATACTTAACATGTCAGTTGTTACATACAAAATGAGGTAAATCCAATTTTTAAACGCTCATATGAGATCTTTAATTTTTTTTTATTTTCAGTCTTTATTCAGTGTTAACAAAGTCCAAATTTTACCCTTGATAAGTTTTTTAGTTTCATTCTCTGACATTCAAATTTTACATGTATAAAATATAAATATCTATAAAAAAAATTAATTCTTATGAAGGACTAAAATTGGATTCGGCTCATTTTGAAAATCAATGACTCAATTGTATTAACCTCAGAAGACCCAATACACAATTTATTGTACAAAGTAACATTTCATGCTCAAGTTAAAAAAAAAATCGTCTTCTAAAAGCCCAGTGTACACAATATGATGTATTATTCAAGTCTTATGGATTCTGCATTTAAAGTTTCACGTCAACTGTAATCTCATCTAATATTGTAATAAATGCCATATTATTCAATAAAAAATTTGTCTAAAAGTATTCTTTCATTTAAAACACAGGATCATCAAAACGAACAACGTAAATATAAATGAACAAGAGATAAAAAAGATAGGCAGCCTTTTTCATAAAAAAAAGACTAAAATACTGGGCGGGGGCACGTGCAAAAGTATATTGAATACCGGGATTTTAACTGATCTCGATTTTAACTGATCTCAATCGTTACAGCTTGGACCTTAAGAGGTTAATGGAATGTGTTTAGCTCCAAAAGAGTAAACAGTCTTACTGATGGCAAGTGTCAATTTAAATTTACAGGATAATGGATTGTTTATTGGTTTACTTTCTAAAAAGTGAATATTTTTAAATTGTTGAGTTGCCATCAGTGACGCTCCTTCTCTTCATATATTTAACAGTTTGTTCTTAGCAACTGTATTTGAAATATACATGCTATCTTTTTTCCTATATGTACTGTATTGTCCATTTATAATTTTTGATCTGTAAATTAAGTTAAGGCTACTATGGGGCTTTTGTGTCTATATAAGCCCCATTCAGCAGAGAATGGCCCAGAAAATATTTTCATGCAATCTATTTTGCTATAGGATATCGCTAGATGGCGTTACAGCGCATCTACTATTATATCGTTGAACAAGCCACCATGTTTTTTAAACACTAATTCTCACCAAGGAACATAGGCAGTGTTGCGGGGATTTACAAACACAAAGAACATTAAGGCTCAGAACAATAATTTATTATGGATTACACAAATCTTTGTTCTGGGTGCGATTGGAATTTACAATATTCCATGAGGCTGAAGCAGTGAGACGACTGCTTAAACCATTACACTGTGCAGTTTTTTGCAGGTCAATGTCAATACATATTAAAGTTATTCATTTTGAAGGACTATTTTTGATCACCCCTCCAACATAATATTGTTCTATATGCTGAATAATACCTGGAAGTTTGAGCTCTTAATTTTAATTGTAAGTACTTTTTTTTTAAATGTTTCATTTAAAGCTAACGGGCCTGGCAGACGTTGTCCCACCCTGATTATAAAAAAATCCTTGACAAATTACATATCAAAACGTTCCTCATGAATCATTTTATCCATTGGTGAAAACCGCATAAAAATCCGTTCAGTAGTTTTTGATTTTATCGCGAACAGACAGACAGACGCGGTTGGGGACTTTGTTTTATACTATGTAATGATAATAATACGTATATATTCTTTTTTTTTCAATTTACTGTAATTTAGCAAAATTTAATGATACTGTGATATACTGGTATGGTGGTATGGCTCTACTATTTTGCTGGTGGAACGAAAATAAAATAGTCGTTCAAAAGAAATCACACTAATGTAGATATATCTATTTACGCTATGCATTTTACTATAACTCGAATATTTATTACAATGGATAACACTAGCCATAAGTAATAAACGCATGCAGAACCACAGGAAAAGCTAGTATTATATAAATAACATATAGGGCTCAAACCTTCACTTGTGAGATCCGATTTTTGTCTACAACTTCCATGATAGAGCCGATAGAGAAACGTGACACAAGACTGTCGCTCAATTTAGAGTAGAAATTTGCTGGCAATGTTCTCGCACCTGTGAGCTGTTTCACCAAGAATCTATAAAATTACAACAAAACTCACATCAGTTAAAATAAGATTTAATATCAGGTATACTGATTTGCATAGGGATTTCCTCAGATTCAAAACACAAGATGACTACAAAGTGTCCACTTGTGATTTCTTTCATATAACTTTGACATCTTGTTAATTGATAAAAATCTTTGTCATTTATTTTACGGTATTTCTGCAAGAAATGTGCCGTAATTTATAAAAAAAAAAGAAATCTGTCTACAATTTGAAGAAAATGACTATCACATCAATAGATAAAAAAAAATAGTTCTAAATACAAACTTTTAAGACATTTTATTTTATATTATATATCACTATATAAATAACATGATAGAAGTCCAATATGTAGGCATAACTCAGAAAAAATTAATTATGTATCTTCATTTAAAGTTATTAAATTAAAAATACTACGGTCTTTCTTAATACTACGCCTTCAACGACGTGTTTTTTATGATCGAAAAATGGGGGCAAGCAATGTGCTGCTTATGTTTTTTCCTCTGTACATGAAATATATGTTGTATGTTGTATGAAATATATGTTGTATAAATATATGTAAATATACATGTTGTTGGGAAAGGTTTATAAAACTATTATAAGGCCAGTCATGCTGTACGCATCTGAGTGCTGGCCTATGTGAAAGAGACAGATGAGAGAAAATTACATGTGACGAGATGCGCATGTTAAGATGGATGTGTGGTGTGACTAGAATGGTTAAGATTAAGAATGAGTATATCAGAGAAAGTTTGAAAATAGCACCAGTGACAGAGAAATTGAGGAGTAACAGGTTAGCATGGGCATATGGCATGTGGGCATGTCATGAGGAAAGATGAAGACCATGTAACTAGAAAAGTTTTGAGTATGATGTTGGGTGGATATGGGAGTAGAGGAAGACCGAAAAAGGTATGGATGGATTGTGTGAAATTTGATATGTGTGTAAAAGATGTGAATACTGAGATCACATCTGATAGGCGAGAGTGGAGAAGGAAAAATGTTGTGCCGACCCTACTTAGTAGGGTGTCCCTTATTTCCCAAGTTGATTTTTTTTTTGCTGCCGCCCCCTGAAGTTTTAGTTTTTACCCTAAAAAAAATTATCCAACGTAAACAAGCTCTTAATTTTCAAGTTAAACCGTGCCCGTGTCATGTTACTTTTCCCATTTAAATAACATGGGATTTTTGTACTTTTTGCATTTTATTTTTTATCTCCGAAGCAAATGAACCTACAGCTTTGATAAAGAAATATTCTAATACAAAATTTTGCGCTCTACAAAAAAGGTCTCTTTGGTTTTTCGCTAAAATCATTCCTTTAAAAGTTATACGCAGTTAAAGTTATGCGAATAATTTATAATCAAATGTTTACGTGCCATTTTGGTTTACGGTACCTCTTGCAGCATCGGCTCCATCTCAAGACTTAAATTTTGTAAAAACTGTATGATATAAGACGATTGATAAAAAACTTTCTGAAGCGGTCTTGCACAAATTTAAAAATCATTTGTGGTATTTAAATGCTGAAGCTGCTGCTCTAGCTTTTTTTGATCCAACTATACCAATTTCCATGAAACGTAAAATGATTGAAGCATTAAAACGCCATGAAAATATGGATTTTGATTCCCCTAAACGCTACTACGCTACGCTACACTACGCTACGTAACAGTGAAATTATCAACATACAAAAAAAAGATATTGACTTTTTTATTAATTCTAATTCGAGAAAGTTTTTTGATCGATTCAACATAAACAAAAATTTTTTAGAGTTTGATGTTGAAACATGGTCAACTAATAATGACTACTTAGAAGGTTTGAATGTTGTGAATAATCTGCAAGTTGTTAATGATGTAGCTGAAAGAGCAGTTCAGTTAACTCAAGATTACATTAACATTTTGACTACGAAAGAAGGCCAAAAACAGTATTTAATACAAGTTGTACGAGAATACAAGGATGCTTTCCCTAACGCTACAAAAAGCTGCTTAACAAAGAATAGTGACTAAAAAAAGAAAAAAAAAAACTAGTAATCCATCGTAATATTAGTTGTCATGCAATGTTTCCATTATTGTAACTGATAAGATTATTCAATAAAAATTTTATGACAATTATAAGTGAGTTTTATAATTATATCACAGCAAACTTCGATAAAACTAAAATAATTATGATAAAAATGATGAACATGACTTTAACTGCCTATAACTTTTAAAGGAATGATTTTAGCGAAAAAACCAAAGAGACCTTTTTTGTAAAGCGCAAAATTTTGTATTAGAATATTTCTTTATCAAAGCTGTAGGTTCATTTGCTTTGGAGATAAAAAATAAAATGCAAAAAGTACAAAAATCCCATGTTATTTAAATGGGAAAAGTAACATGACACGGGCACGGCTTAACTTGAAAATTAAGAGCTTGTTTACGTTGGATAATTTTTTTTAGGGTAAAAACTAAAACTTCAGGGGGCGGCAGCAAAAAAAAATCAACTTGGGAAATAACGGACACCCTACTACTTAGGTGGGTTAAACATAAGATAATGATTAAGAAATATATATATCGCCTGATCACGTCGGAAGAGTCAACATCAATCTGATGATGCTCCGTGAAAGAGCGAAACACGTATTATCGATTGTCGTGATTACAGGTTAATCTGCAACATATTTATATTAATTTATTGATGATTATTATATTTATATTAATTATATATTTTATAATTGATCATACAATACATAATTAATAATACATGTAAATATATATATATATATATATATATATATATATATATATATATATATATTGATCAATTGATTCGCTTTTTGTTGCAGTTAGACGTATTAGTGGTCAATCAATTCCAGGTGGAAGTGCAAAGTAGCATCCACTATAATACTTGATGAAAATTATTGTTACAAAATAAGGACATACTTTTTCCAATCAGTATATTTGTCTTCTATACTGCGCGGTGGTATCAGAGGTTTGCCGCGGGTCGCACACCAACCCACTGGATGCACCTCCGAACAACATAAATTCACCCAAAAATCCTTTGAACTATCACTACAAAAACCTTCATATCGTAATAAACCCATGTAACCTTTGACCTGAAAGAAAAAATTTCGTTTACCAAGGTATTCGCTTCCAAATACACAACATAATGACTGCCTCACAATGAATCATGACTTAATTTTAAGAATTTACTATAACTACACTGAAATCTGGTTGAAATTCACTTTCTGGATAAAACTAAAACTTTAAGCTAAAAAGTTGTTATTATAAAGCTATATGTCAAAACCACGAAAATTATGCCACTTAAAAGAAACAGACATAGATACTTTTCATGTAAAAATAACTTATAACAGATTTAAGGGTTGAAATGTTTACAATTAAAGACTTTCTTAAATAAAATGTTATTGCGATAGAATAGTAATGAATTTAACCACTTTAATATACTACGTTATTATACTGTAGTGAAATAAATATTTACAGATGGAACTTATGCATATTACATTGTAATAATTACATATTACATTACATACATTACATATTACAGCATTAACTTATCACAAACTATTGACATTAAATAAGTATAAAAAAAATAATGTCATGATTTTTTTGAATTGGTTTAATATATAATTATGCTAAATTAAACAAGCTTGCTCCCAATTTTACAATTTGTTTATTTAAAAATATCTACCACAAGTTATGCTTTACAGTTGGACAAACATTTATACTACCTATCTTACAACAATTAAAATAAAACCTCTGACGCAGAAAATCTGGAACCTGACTTCACTACACTCAAAATGTTTTTGCATTATATTTTCAAGGTGTATAAATGTGTATAAATTGAAATTTCTATAGATCCTTCAAATTTGATTTTTTATAAATGTTGCGTTTTTTATCTTTTGCGGCTAAACTATTAAGAACTTTGTTGTTATTAATGATGCAGAAAATTCGTTATAGTTTAGCCGTAAAAGATAAAAAAAACGCAAAATTATTAAAAATTTCAATTTGAAAGATCTGTAGAAATTTAAATATCAAAGATAGAAATTTGACTCAATGAAATTTTGTTGATAATTTATCCCATAATGAGACCTAACCATTATTTTTACAAAATAAAATTTCTTCACAGTTTGCAAGTGACAAAAATGTTCAAAAAAAATTTTCCCTATATTATTAACTAGCGGGCCCGGCAGACCTTGTCTCGCCTTATTATATAAAAATCTTTGACATATTATATACCAAAACCTTCTTCATGAATCACTTTATCTACTGGTGAAAAAAGCATAAAAATCCGTTCAGTAGTTTTTGAGTTTATCATGAACAGACAGACACGGTAGGGTACTTTGTTTTATACTATGTAATGATATGGGAAAATTTAAAGGTCGTTGGAGGACCTCTTAAAATTGAAATTAAGAGCTGTCCTTTGGACATAATTTTTGTTTGGATATATACTATGGTATTATGGGGTGAAAGCGAGAAAAAAAATATATCGATATTTTTTGGCACACCCTAATGTACATAATAATTGTTTGTGTTAACAATTTAACAAACATATGCAAGCAATAAATTTCTAGAAACTTTTTGTTTTGTAGATTCATTGGCAGTCAGTTTATATTATAGAGCTCTTTGAAATATTTCTTTAAGTAACTGAGGGCTAATGAAATTTTTAGTTTAATAGAGGCTGCATATTTTAAGTAATAGAGTTTTTGGTCTCCAAGGGGAGGGGAGCAAATTATTTTTTGAAATTATAGAGGTTATTACTTTATCGAGGTTCGTGTTATCGAGATTCTATTCTATAAACATAACATGAAAAAATGTAAAGAGCAAAGTTCAATATTTTTCTTTATGTTAGGGACAAAAGTTAACACACTGTAGGGGCAAATAATAGAATATTCATTTTATACTTACTTTTAAAACAGTAGCTACCCAAAAATAATCACTTAACTTTTCTGAATAGTTTTCACAATCCGTGTTCTTAACTTCCACCTTCATACCTTCAAAAGTATTATCCCACATCTCATGGAGTGGAGCATGCTTGAATAAACTGACTGGTGCAGCAAGAAAATCACAACCAAATAATTCATCTTTCCACTCATAACTATTAGCAATTAAGGCTGCAGATTGCTTTATAGGACCCGCCTACAAAGTTAGTATAACATAATATAAGGTAAGTAATTAAAAACATGTAACCTTTTATGTAACATTAAATATTAAGCAATAATAAGCCTAGGGAATAATATATATTAGTGTATTAAGTGGTAATAAATTGGATCATGCTTCTTTGTTAGAAGAATCATCCAACATCATATCACGCTATGAAATCAGAATTTTAAAATATATTTTGTATTGTTTCTACTTCTTACTGAAATAGAACTAAAGTGTATTAGATGTAAAATTAAATCTTGGAATAAACTTCAGGTGATAGATTAGAATTTTTTTAAGAATAAAAAAATATATATTCTCAAACAGCCATTAAAAACATAAAACTTTCCTTCAATATCATATTACATTATTTAAAGTATACCCCAAGATTAGCTTCTAATGATAGTACTATGTAACAACATTAAAATTTTATATCAAAGTATAACATAACTACATCAGTATTGAGTTTTTAACCTGTAAATCACTTAAAGTAGCTTGCCAATGTTGCAGCTGGGGTAATGGCTCCAAAGGAATCATTCCAGCCATATGTTCCGCACCCTCCATTAGTCTAAATCTCCAATTACAGTTCTTCCTCCGTGTGTTACTTGCGTGGCATCTAAGAGAGCAGTACTTGTTGTTTCTTGTATAAAACTGTCCACGGCGTCCCACACGTCCACACAATTCACATATTGCTAAAATCAAAATTGAAATGATTATATATGAAAAAAATACCAAATGTTGAATGTAAAGAAAATAGAGAAATCATTGCTAGATCACCATCATTTTAACTTAATGGATATGCACTGTTGGACATAAACCTCTCAAATACATGTAGCTTCTACAACTTTTCCCTCTGGTTACTCAATTTAATGAGTTAGTTATAATATAGTAAAACTCCTCATTTTGTTCCCACAGTATAATAAGAATGTGCATATTTTTTTTACATATTAAGATATGTCTATTATCTTCGTAGTCTGCTGTGAAATTGTATATTGTACCTTTTGCCAAATGTTGATGAGACTAATGAAATAGTTTTATATCAGATCTAGGAAATCGACAGTTGGATATACAGAGTAATAAATTTAAAAACTCCATACATTTTGCCTCCTACGATTTGTCTATTTATTCACAGAATTCCGACGTAAAGTAACAGTGCTTGCATTCTTGCATTTCCTTCGGTCAGTGAGAGCTCCGGAGGCCCACCAACCCTCCCCCTCCCCCCAAACACAGGCTGGCAACGCACTTGGAACTCCCTTGGTGTTGCTAGTGTCTATGGACACCGGTGATCACTTACCATCAGGTGAACCGCCTGTTCGTTTGCCTCCTATGATATTAAAAAATATATATATTAAAAAATTTGTAGATTTCATAAAACTCAAACAATTAACAAGTAATGAGATTCTTCTATAATAAAGACATCCAGTCTATTTGTGTTTTTGCCACATTTGATATATTTCAAAAATAGGGCTAGCAAAAAATGTCTGTCATTTCTTTAGGCATATTATGTAATTCCTAAGCTAATAATTTATGAAGATATATAATAATGCACAAGTATCAAAGCAAGAGCACCAAAAAGTCAGTCAAATGCAGTATAAAAATAATAGTAACAGCAATTTGTATCAAGCCACCCATCATATATATAACCATATGAATTAGAGGTGAATCCTTTTTGTTTGTTTTAAATATAATGTCTTTGGCCTCTGTTGAAAATTACACAATTCTGCCAGTGTCATGTACATTAAGAACAACTCCAATAATAATACAACAACAAAAGATTTGATGTTGATTTTAACAACCACCATTTATGTCTAACATAGAACCAAAGGACAATACGCCTTTGGGATTAGTAAGTTCCTAAACAACAAGTTAGTAGATATATACCATATACATATATATCTAGTAAGTACAACATTCAGATGAAATCGTAAATGAAGTATTACTGTGTCACAATTATGAACTAATGTACTTTAACATCTTTTATAGAACAGCTACAATCATTTATTTTAATTATTATACATATATCTATACAAATTTATAATTAAATTTATGACCTGTTAAGAATTTATAATTTTGGGTTCTAAATGTGATCTTCAATACATGATAACTAACATAGTAATTAAACAGTGTTGGTAATTAAATCACATGCCAGTATTATTACACTCTATAGTAAACAATAAATATAATTGGATGCATAACATTTGTTGCATATAGGTATACATAATTTTACATACAGCACTCGACATGTATACTATTTCTGCAAACAGTGAAAACAAAATTTTATTCATCTATATACCTGATACCTACAGCTTCAGAAGGTGACATGTTTTAATAGACAGGATGCCCAATTTGGGTTGAGATTACTTATTTTGTTCTATTGCTTCAGAATAGATCAAGTTTACATATATAAGAAGTTTATGCAAACTTTAAATTATGAAAGTTCGCATTATAGTTACGTCTAATAATAATAACGTATTTTATTAATTCAAAACAAACATAATAACATATAATCTATATAAAGAACTTACCGAAACTATTTTTCTCCAGTGGAATTATTGATAAATCGTCAACATGTGTCTCATCAACATCATCTATATTGGTTGAACTTAGACCAATTTCAGCGTTGTAAAAAGCCATGTTTTGTTATAAACTACAAAATAAACTTCTAATGCCGCAACAGTAAACACTTCATTAAACATGACTCTAAGTGCGAAATTTGATTAGTAGTCAGTGATGTTAATAGGCAGAAAAACTTTAAGGTATTTACAATAATTATTTAAATATACCCTACGTAAATTATTTTTTACTACAATAAAATGAAATAATTAAAAAAATCACCCAAAGAAAACACAGCGATGGAAAACATCAATGACACCGACAATCCACAGAATAATTTCAACCACAGAATTATAATACTTTGAGCAATTTCAACATAATACATATGGGCGCGCGACCATACAGCCATCTGGTGTCAATGTAAGCAAGTAACAAATTAAATCAAAGCTTTATTATCTGTAGTGCCATCTGTCGGAACTTAGATAGCAGGAAATATTATTAGCAACTTCTTGTTATAAAATAAATAAAATATAGAAAAGTACGAACAGATTACTATGATAAGTAACGAATTAAATTAATTAGATTTAATAAAAGTTTTGGTTATGTTTAATTGTAATCTAATATTGTTTTAAGAATTTTAAAATAGAAATATGATTTATTTTTGCCATAAATGTGTTAAATGCGACATTTTCGGTGTATTTTTTATTATAATTATTTCTGAATAAGCTAATTAAGATATATTTCAGCTTTTAATGAAGATTTAAAATAATTGCAATATTATTATTTATATTATATTGTTTTGTGAAACGTTGATATTAATTATGTTTGTAATAAAGAAAATATGTTATTATTGAAAAATAAGATATGGCGGAGTTGGTGTGAGTTACAAACGGGCAATAAGAAATTAAGTTAAGAAAAACATTCTTTGTACGATCATTGTAGAGTGGTGCTGTAAAAGAAAATATAATTAATATGGTTTTCATTAATGGTATCATTTTTATGATGGATCCTGGGGAGAATTCTGGTATGGCGCCGACAGCAGCGGTGGGATCACAGGCCTAATTCTGGGCCACCACGTCAACCGGAGCAGACCTTTACCACAGAACAGGGAGTTCCGGTACATAGATGACGTTCAGAAGTGGAGAGCCTTCGCTTCTAATCACGCATCGAGTTGCGCCGAATACGCCACAAAGGCTTGGAGAACATTCTCCCTCGGACAGTTGAGCAAGTAACATCTACGGTACGAACAATAGTTCGTGGTAACTATACCAGTGTTTTATTTCTTTATCGGCTAACGTTGTATTTGATTGTTTTTGGTGGACACGACTTGATATGTCCCAACATATCGGAGGAGCTGACCTAAGAATGAGAAGGGCGTAGAGAAATGGGTGCGGGATCATTCTCGTGCCGAGCGTTGCTCCAGAAGTTTGTCGGGATTGCCGTTGTATTGCGTGAGTTCTTTCCAATTTACATTGTTATTTCCATTTTCTGGAGTTTTATGATTTATTATGTTACTTGAGTTATTTAATGGTTGATGTGAGTTTTTGTGTTGAGACTTGTTTTTTTTTTTATAAATCCACTTCTGTTAGCTAAAATCAGAAGTGAGAACGTTGTTCAAGCGAGTCAGACCTGAGGCTTCGAATGCGGAGGTGGTTGATGCTGTGGTGACAGGTTATATCCAGAATATATTCGCTCAGACCTATTGCGTTATACGCCTGAATCGTTACCTAAATTAATTTCCATTTTGAAACTTATCGTAAACGCAAACTAGAATTGTCCGTAAAGTCAAATAATGATCATTATGATAGTAAAAAAAAATCATGTGTTGCCGAATACAGTGTTTATAAAAGGGATAGTGTTATTAAAGCTATAACTGTAATAAGACTGGTCACATTTTCTTGTGGAGGAAAGCAGCTGAGGTAGACACCATATTCCTATTACAAAAACGGGCAGTTCGAGCAATTTATAATATGAGGCCTTGCGAATCATTAAAGACAAGTTTCAGAAAGTCTGTATCTTAACTCTGCCCTCCTAATATATTCTTTATAATTTAATGTGTGTCCGCAAAACCTTAGACATGGTGGATCTAGGAAAAGACCAACATAATTTAAATACTAGAAATAGCAACAAATTGCTCATTCCATGCCTCAGGCTCAACTATGTCCAAAAACAGTTTTTTTAGGTAATAGTGTTAGGTTTTATAACAAAGTAAAGTCCTAAAACACATTACCGATTTGCCGGATAGCGAGTTCAAGAACCATGTCAAGCGTGTTTTAATATCTCTAGTCTATTATAGCTTGGATCAATATGTGAACGATTGTGACGTCTGGAAATGACACCCTTCTTTATGCATCCACTAATAACGAATGTAATTTATGCTTTGTAAAAATATATAACATGAAGAGATAAACCAGATTGCCGGTTCTTTTCGATGAGTGGGTTGTTTTCCGAACCGGTGGTAGCTTTGACGTTCATAAGCGCCTTCTCAGGGCTTAAATTGAATAAAGGATATTTTGATTTTTGTTTTTTTTTTTTACTTCTTGCGATTGTAAGGAAATGAGGGTCGCTCCTAAAGTAAATCTAGTGTATTGATAGCAAAAAAAAAAAATAAAATCCAATGGAAAATTTGCTTAGTAAGTAATGCTTACCGCCTAGTATTAAGTCATTATAGGTTGATGACGATGTACTAACGAATGATATAGATTCATTGCGAGTGGCTTGCGAGGATAGGATGGACGAGCGATCCTTTCAGAATAATGCTCACTTTGCACAATGCGACCGTTTTGAAAGTGACTCTTACTCTGAGCAGTCGACCGTATGGGCGGATAATGTTACTTTTGGAGCTTCGACGTCCAATAATACAAAAACAAAAAAAAAATGTGTTTTTATTATTCCTATTATTATTTTTGTTCCTATCCAAAACATCCTTCCTTACGCGCTGGCTGGCCACCATGCGCATCCTTATCCCGGTCTTAGAGGCTAGATCCCAGGATGGGTGATTGCCTGTTACGATGTTGGCTAGATCCCAGGATGGGTGATTGCCTGTTACGATGTTGGCTAGATCCCAGGATGGGTGATTGCCTGTTACGATGTTGGCTAGATCCCAGGATGGGTGATTGCCTGTTACGATGTTGGCTAGATCCCAGGATGGGTGATTGCCTGTTACGATGTTGGCTAGATCCCAGGATGGGTGATTGCCTGTTACGATGTTGGCTAGACCCCAGGATGGGTGATTGCCTATTACGATGTTGGCTAGATCCCAGGATGGGTGATTGCCTGTTACGATTTTGGCTAGACCCCAGGATGGGTGATTGCCTGTTACGATATTTGATTGATTGATTACCGTTGCTGGTGTTTGCGATATCTTAGTATGGTAGCCTTGTAAACGTCAAAACATGTTTGATTATGAAATGTTTACTAATTAATCGAGGTTGTAAATTTTACTCTTACTATTTGTGTAAAGTGATTTTATTGTCTTAAACGATTTCCTAGTAATGTTCAAGTTAAGACTATGGTTTAATAATTTTGTGTTATTCTATTTACATATTATGTAAGACAATCCGCTATTTCTGTTAATGATTTTGTAATATTGTATTTGTAAGCGCCGAGAGCGCGCTTAAGTCAGTATGGCCGTATGGGCGCGCGACCATACAGCCATCTGGTGTCAATGTAAGCAAGTAACAAATTAAATCAAAGCTTTATTATCTGTAGTGCCATCTGTCGGAACTTAGATAGCAGGAAATATTATTAGCAACTTCTTGTTATAAAATAAATAAAATATAGAAAAGTACGAACAGATTACTATGATAAGTAACGAATTAAATTAATTAGATTTAATAAAAGTTTTGGTTATGTTTAATTGTAATCTAATATTGTTTTAAGAATTTTAAAATAGAAATATGATTTATTTTTGCCATAAATGTGTTAAATGCGACATTTCCGGTGTATTTTTTATTATAATTATTTCTGAATAAGCTAATTAAGATATATTTCAGCTTTTAATGAAGATTTAAAATAATTGCAATATTATTATTTATTTTATATTGTTTTGTGAACCGTTGATATTAATTATGTTTGTAATAAAGAAAATATGTTATTACTGAAAAATAAGATATGGCGGAGTTGGTGTGAGTTACAAACGGGCAATAAGAAATTAAGTTAAGAAAAAAACATTATTTGTACGATCATTGTAGAGTGGTGCTGTAAAAGAAAATATAATTAATATGGTTTTCATTAATGGTATCATTTTTATGATGGATCCTGGGGAGAATTCT